>DWEI01002813.1:0-13694 GCA_018245875.1 Mysoria ambigua | reverse complement strand
ATCTAAATTCTATAAGAGGAAACGAGATAAAACATACCATAGCTAAAACACTCAGCAATGGGAAGTACATACATAGTTGGTATGGAGGTAAATTAAAAAATATATATTATGCCTGTCAATTTTAAATAAAACGGGGTATTATTTTAAGACGATTATAAAACTTACATTATAATTCCAAGTCTGAATTGATGTGTCCAAAATCGAAATAGCGCTATACATTTTTGGCACAACACTATCGATCCTAGCAAGTGACGTGGATGAAGTTTGGTTAAAAATAAAATCTATACATGCAAAATATATATGATAATAATAAAATAATAATAAACTTAATTTAATAAAAAAAACAATCATTTTCACAAATAAGTGGCTGGAGCCTCCATTTAAGTCCAAAGTGCATGTAGCAGGAGACTCCGCTCTTCCGAAGGTAATAAAACAAATTTATGGAACATGAAAAATAACAAATTTTACTTACATCCAACTATAATGTGTATGTGTGTGTGTGTGTGTGCGTGACACCTGAAATCAAATTACTCAAATCACTATCATCAGCTCTTTGTCGGATACTGGTGTCCTCTGTGGCCATGACGAGAGTGAGGCGGAGGTCATAGTCAATGATGCTGACTCAGTACCGATTAACAAACATAAGATGTTTCAGACCAAATATGAAGAATTCTAGGTGCGTAAGCGATTTCATGAATTGAATCTACAACTTTGCCTAAATGTGCTTGTATAATACACCCATTCGATATAAACACGTAAATCTATTTAGAACAGCTATAACCATTGCGTTTACTATGAATATTTCATTTTACTAACATAAATATATCAAGATTGTGGTTATCGTAGTGTGTTCCTGTATTCTGCTAGAGTCTAAGACAGGTTCAAGCCGTGCAAGACTGTTAGCTATTCAATGTTAATGTCGCTCCGTTCCCTGTGCAGTCACCATCGGTGCGGTAACCCGCCGCCGACGCGGTGTCACCGCGACTGCACTTTTTCTCGAATTTACGTCACGCGCCTATTGTTCCAGCTTTACTGTTACTCACGAGAATCTTGAAGCATTCTGTGCGCGAGCGAAATTCTTATCGAGATATCTCCTTTTGTTTGGTTTCTTAATGCGTTCAAACGGTATTCCTCAAAATCGGTTTCGATTCTATATTGAATAGTTGTATTAGATTCTAAAATAATAATAATGATTTTAAGACATTTTAAAATAGGTATTCTTATTTTCAGTTTTTATTATTTGTATTATATTATATTATAAAAAAGTAATTTTTGTTTATACGAGTGTCGTAAATAGGAAATTTAAAATTAATTTATAAATACATGGAAGTTCTACGGTTGAAGTATTGTAACAGCTAATTTGTTTTTCTTACACAAAATCGTGTTGGCAACATTACATCTTTTAACATAACGCACGTAGGTCGGGTAATAGCTAAATTGCCCGCGTGACGTCACTCGAGGTCGATAGGTCTCACGGAGCCTGACTCCATGAGGTCGGCGCGGCGGAGCGTCGTGACGAGGAGATGAAGCTCGGGGGCTCCCGAGCGCGGTGTCGGCGGCAGGCAACGAACGAGCGCGAGGGACGCGGCTTACAACGTAGTAACATACATATATACAGCTTAACATGAACTAATTATTGTCCATTGCGACAGCGAGGAAGGGAGATGCAATTTTGAGAAGTTATGCTCATCTTAGAACCAAATAAAAATCGAACTCAAGATTCCGGCTCAGCAATCAGATGTCTGAACCACTGGACGACAGAGCCGGTCACAAATTTGTGAAATATTCGAGTATATATCTAACTGCCTATATGTGACTATATGTATCGACTATATATCTGACTGCCTCGTTGCTCGTGTTGATTGTAAGGACGTCTTCCGCACTGGAGGTCCTGGGATCAGATCCTAGGTAGGGCATTACTGATTTTTCTAATTTATAATTTCTAGTAGCTGTTCGGAGTCTGGGAATGTCCCCGGTGTATGGCAACAGGCTCACCACCTATTCCATAGTGGGACGTAAACGTAACTGGTGAACCGTACGAGTGTAGGTACTGCACTCCTCTGCCTACCTCATCAGGGATTATAGGTGTGAGGTTACGTATATATATCTAATGTTATTTTTTTAATCCAGCAAAAATTCAGTCGTGCCACCTGATGGTGAGCGGTCACTGTTGCCTATGGACATGTACAACACCAGAGGAATTGGCGATGCTTTGCTGGTTTTACGCCAACTTCTGCTCTGTCCAGCATTTAATTAGTATCATAATTCTGTGCACATTTGGGGCGCGTGCGACGCCGGCGGCCGAATTCCGCCAGATGTCGCGTTAGCTAACCCCGATCTTACATTTATATATACATTTCATCAGTATTTAACACTACGATTCCAAAGCCTGACCTACTCTGCATGTGGCATACATTTTAAATGGTATGCGAACGAGAATACACAGTCATTATGTATTGTAGCTGTATTGTTGGTCTACTTAACTTACATTTAGTGCCTACCCCTTTGGGGAAATACAGGCATGATGTCGAATTATGATGTTGTTGAAATGATAACTATGTTATTTTAGCATTGATTTTTGAAATAATTTCATTCATATGCGATCTCGATGAATACTTACTAAGAAAATAGGTACAAAAGTACGGATGAAGCTAAAGAGACTAATGAGATATTATTTTAGCCTTAATTATTAGCTTTTTAGCACCAAATGTCTTAATTGCACTAAATGTCTTATTGGACATTAAATTATTAATAAGACATTTAGTGAACTAAAAAGATATAAATTTTTACTATGATTTATTGAAACGTATGATTTATGAAACGATAATCACATTCTACAAACTTCCAATAGCTTCGAGCCCAAATTTTAAGTTTAAAACTTAACACAATGGAGCGGACATTTTATAAATAACCCTGTGTTTTTCTTGACGAGTTCGTTCGTCTCAATTTTAAGACTTTCTACTTTACGGAATACAACTCGTTACATTTAAATCCCATTGAGAAATAGATGGTGAATCTATCGTCAAACACCTAGCACACGTCCAGAGTCCGAGCCGTTACGAGAAAATCTGTGTTAGAAAAACCCAATAGCCGGAGCCGGGATTTGAACGTGGAATGTCTCGATCGGCCATCGCGCTAGCAACCGACGTTTAAGGACACGTCTTGTTCATGTCGAACATTAACTTCAACACACTTGCACATGGACACAGTAATACCGCGCAGCGACGGTGGCCGACATTGACATTGAGTCATTGGAGGTTGCGGTGCCTCGGCGCTGAAACTGAGGGACGCGTATCGAAACATGTCCACCAAACCGTCGCCACCGTTGGCTGAACGAGCACCCTATTCATAAGCTCTGAATAGCGGTGTTTTGCTACCGCGTATTTTGTCTCGTTTCCTCATGTTGTATTTGAAGGATGTGAGAATGGAACAGAATTTAATATAAAATCATGGTTATAAATAAGATTATAAAAACGAACTTATTGCCATACGTCAAGTATACCCAGACTTCGAGGTAGTGCTAGAAATTTCAAGTTAAAAAAACCTACGCGGACATCACTGCAATATCGATGTACATACCATCTCTCAAGGCCCGTTGCTGGGCAGACAGAGAGCGCAATTATTGTGCACATCTCATGTACATAGATTAATATTGACAAACGTCCCAGCGTGAGGCCGTTACTCGTAAATCTCCGTAAGTATTAGGCTAATCGTAACAAGGAAGTAACGATTACAGACAAAGCATACACAGCATAAGAAACACTCATGGTATTGTTACCATGCGACGTAAAAAACTAACTGAGGAATGTGTTTGAAACGCAAATCATTTAATGAGCCCGCACAATGACATCATTGTGAGAAACATATGTATCAATTGTGTCTTTATTAATAATATTATATCATAACACCAGCTCACATACGGGGTAGACAGTGGAAATCAAATGACACATCCACGCTCGCCCGTTGTGTGTATATTCTATTAATATTGCATTATTACGCTATGACCGTCTAGACGGTAGGGGATAGACGCATAACAGTGAATAGCTAATATACCTGTCCTTACAGATCTGTCGTGATTCTTATACATTTATCACTCTTTTTATACAAGCACTACCAGTTTGGCGATGACCGACTTCTCCACCAGCTTATTTGGTCAAAATATGGTGTTGGCTTCACTCGGCACCTGCAGCCATCAATATTAGCATTGTTTGTATTTTGTCATTCTTCACATCGACCATCTTTAATCCATAACATCACCAATATGCAATAGGAGAAAATATACGGAATAAGGTTTAGCAAATTTTTCATAAATTTTATTCAAATATTAGACATTCTTTTAAGCGATTCGTGTAAACGTTAAGATTCAGAAACAAAGGAAGATTTATAGAAACTTAGCAACAATCTTGACTTTGTCATCTGTGATGTCACGCGCAACTCCGTTTCAAGGCGCATGTGATTCTAGTACACATTTACATGTAAAGCATCGTCGTTCGTTACGAACACCGGTCATTTTCTAAACTGCCGCGCTCTGATCTACAATTAGACACCGGTTCTCACGATGTGGGCGTGAGTCAGCTGCAGCTCATGAGCCGGGGCAAGGTCTCCGGTGGGGCAACGTATAGTACGTGTTAATGATGTGAATGACAGCTCTGTTTTATCTGTACCGCGAAAATCTCTAAGGGCGTTATGTTTAGAACGTTACCTTAGAACGCACGAGTGTCTGTGATGTTCTATGACGGCAAGTAGACTTATGTTACGTGACCGACAGTAATTTAATGCATGAACCTGGATCGCGTGCGTTATTTTTATATATTACTCTTGAGTGTAGGTATTTGCCTAAATTGTTATTGTTTTTATAGTACTTGTTATGATATCAACATGTGTCATTTACGGGGTTGTTGTAGAACACAGAGTGCTATGAATACATCAGTACTGTTCCTATTTTGGTGTACAATAAAGAACAATTGTAGTGTATTGTGTTGTGTATTCACAGGACTGTGTTACTCCTGCATACTTCTGTATACTAATACACGAACATCGATTTACAAGCTTTATTATTATTATAACATTACGCCAGGCGCCTCACGGGTTAGGCTGAGAACGAGCAAAGATCTGCCAAATATCTCTATTCTTACAGACCAACGTCATTTTTCCATCACTCTCTTTTCACATCTGCGCCGATTTCGGAGACTCCCGATTCTTCCGACAACCAGTATCTGTCCTATGTAGACAAGACGGGTGAGTCTTCCTTGCGTCTGTCAACGTTCGCATAATATACTTATTTTATGATTCTATTATTATCTGCGATTCCTTGGGCTTATTAGCACTAACGGAGCGTCCCCTGTTTATAAATGTATAATAATACAATAGTTACAATCACCTCATAGATACGAAAGGAACGCGAGTGGGAACAAGATTCCATTATTGCTCGTAAGACGAAACCGTGCAATGGCTTCCCGATAACGATCAGCAATCAATCCGTACACCGGCAGCACGTGGTTTTTATTAACACCATCATAGTGGATTAATTATTTTATTGGCAGATAAAAAAGAATGTCCGTTGAGCCGCGTGACCACAGACAGTGGGCACAGTCCGCGGAGCAATGGCTGGCCGTGGGCTGAGGTCGGCGTTTAGAATCTTTTGACGTAGATAAACTTTGTTTTTATTCATACCTAATGGTATTCTGATAAAATTTCGCTTACGTCTTCGGTTAAAAATCCTGGTTTGAGTAGCAACCACGATACGGGCCGAAATGTTGAATTTTCGCTTATAGGTTTTAATTTTCTCTGGAAACTGTGTTTTGTTGGGAAATACAATACGTACAAACAAAGTGTTCTCTCACGATCTAATTCGAGGGCCAGCGATGATGTATGTATGCACGATACTCCATATTCGTATGTCGTGCAAGGTTTCGTGAAATACTTCCTTAATACAAAATTGTTGACTGCATTACATTTGATATGACAACGTGACTTGCGCTCGTGGCGTTCTATAATATCGTCCAATTCATCACATCGCTACTCAAAGATTTTTACCATTTTTCACCTGTTTAACGCAGCGCCATAAAACCACCTCTTATACCTCGTGCCTCTCAGACCACTGTGTATGTAAAAACTAAAACATCACGCTATATCTTTACGGGATAGGCAGAGAGCTCCCAATGCTAAATATTTATATCCTCACCAACCCGATACACTCGTGCATTTATTACTCTCCTCACACGCGCGAGTAATTTTATTCTGTGAATAAAATACTTAATGATATTTTTTAAATGATATCGTTCAGAAAGCTCGCAATGCGTTCTGCGTATCACTGATCCTCATCAAACGCTCGGGGTGTTTGACCGGATGTAATTCGTGTTGCATTGATGCGACCCGACACATGGAAACCGGCAATGCCCACTCGAACGTCAGGTTCATGAATTATGAACGAAAATAAACATCGCGGCGACTGCGCCGGCATCGAGCAGGCCCGGCACCGTTAGTATTAGAGGACATCACTCCACCGTCGTGCGGCTCACACAACCAGTTCCACTGGTGTCGCGGGAATGCTGGTCCGGCAAAAACTGAATATTCATAACCATTGGACGTTTATCGCTGACGAAATTTATCTATGCAGTATTGAACTGTTAGAAATGTATATTTAAATTGATATCTGGGAAGTGAATCGTGCATCCGTTTACAATCAAATAGTATTTGGCGGCGTAACGTGCGAGGGGTTTGGCTCCTCTGCGTACTTCTTTAGGGCTTGAAAGTGTTCATTTACTTTCAGTTCCTTTTATGATTTGCTTAATTCTTGTTTAAATAAATATACATACAATATATGCATATCATAGAATATAAAATATGTAAAACGTTTATACAATATGTGTAAAACTTTTTTATGGTTAAAAAACGAACAAATTGAATACAGTTAATTATTAATAACAAGAAAAATCACTAATGTTAATGAAGAACTTTATTCGATTTAAATATGATGATATCTTAAACCAAGTTTAGTCATTGAAACTCGAAAAGTAGGAACTTGAAAAAGTCATTTTCGAATATGAATAATACGTTTAATTTTAGAAATTAATAATATTAGGGGTTTATCATAAATTAAGATCAGCACTCGGGTTGATTAAATAAAAAATATTTGCCACTTTCAACAATGCATAACTGAATATAATAGTGGACCGACGATATACGCAAATTGGCAGCGGTAGGACGCTAAGAGCTAAAGATCGAGCTCAGTGGCGTGCTATTGGAGAGGCCTATGCCCAGCAGTGGTCGGGAACAGGCTGGTGGTGATGATAATGATCATATATAATATAAAAATGTTGTTACAGCTAAAGGAAAGGCGGTGTCATGTGAAAAGCGGCGTCGCACCCGTCCAGAGAGCTCGTCGCCCGCCGATCAGCGACGCGCCGGTGGTGATGCACACCATGGACTCGCTGGGCTACGGCCACAAGCAGCACCGGCCGCACCTGTCGCCCACCAGCTTCTACCACCACGACTACTATTCAAGACACAACACGTTGCGACCTCAGGTACGGTGCCCTACGCTTCTTACAATATGAATATGTTTTTCGTTGTATATATTCCATATTGACATTTGTATAAAATCCATTTCCAGGAATCTATTTCAAATTAACGTCTATAGACTTACTAATAGCAAAAATTTCATCAATTTGTATGTTTTTCTTGGAGTTAATATTCGTATAATAACCATTCTAAAACTATGTATTGTTTTGGGGCATTAGAGTATTTAGGGCATTATCGTATGTTTTAGGGTATTAAAGTACTCGCTAAATTCAATACTCACTTACTCATATCACTTCAGTTCAAAAAAAGAACGTCGCCAGTTGTAGGTCCTATTCCTTTCCATTATCCTGACAGTTATACATGCATACATACATACCTTCACTTCAGGGTAGGCAGAGAGCACGAAGTGCTAAATATTTCTATCCTTAGAGACCTGCCGCGCCTCCTCCCCTTATATAACTCTTATCGTACATTCTATTTATCCTGATAGTTATAATGTGTTCAATTATGGCTCACGCGTGGTGACCGTTCATAAAAGCTGTTCTACTTAATAAAGGCAGATCACAAAATTCAACATTGAATAGCAGGTATACTCAGTACATTGGAATTGACGGTCAAAACTATTGTTTACTAATGTTTTTTCTTTTCTTGTTTGTTTTTTTTTTATGTTTATCATGATGTTTCTTCACTTATGTATTATTTATTTATGCAACTAACGTTCTAGATGCGAACGATTACTAAATACTGCTTCCGCTGAAAATGAAAAACAATTTTGGAAGATACCTATACTTACACATTCGTCTTGGATAAGTTCTCAGCATCACTTATCATGACCATTTAATGACGAGTTCAATTACAATTTAGTTAACTTCAGTTCATTTTATATGACTACTGAGATTGCTTATTATCTACTTGTACAGAGATAACATTCAATTTAGTTAATAGAAGGTTAGTCAAATCTCTCGAATGTCTTTAATAATTTTCAATCACTAATTTCCTTACTCAACATTGAGACTGTACATTTTTATGTACTTGAGTTCTTTTTCAAGATCAAACAAACTGAGCCGTGTTTTTCTAGCGTCGCCTCGTGGCTAATGAGACGGAAACGCACCAAGGCGCCACCCTTGCGCTGCGTCCGATATCCTGTAACTCGATAACAATCAAGGGACAACAGTAGCATTGATTTTAATATAAATCTGTATATAACGTCGCAGTTGTATTTCCCAGAAGGGATCGGCATAGGAATGCAGTGCTTCCACTTTCCCATGGCTATATTGTATATACGACACATGGAATAGGTGGTTGGCTTGCCGTAATGTATAACAATAATAATAATAAGTACATAAGGTTCGCAGACTTTGAGATATTAAAATTTAAACCATACTGGCTCACAAGTGACGTGATCCAGTTTATTAAACAAATAATTTAAACAAGGATTATTTTTAACACGTTTAACAATTAAATCACATGCGTGCTTTCATTGCACACTTAACTAAAGATCACCAATGTATTTAATGCACAGACACAAACAAAAACATCACATCGTACTGGCGATGCAAGGTCAAGATACAGTGGAACAATTCATTCGTGGCGAGATCATAGTGACGGCGCGTTACGTAACTCAAAATATGATCCGATAGCGTTGATAGAGAAGGGCCGGCGGCGGTCCCGTTAGCGCGGCGGCGAACGGTATCCGGACGATCGCTGGACGGCCATTGAGCCACGCTCATATTTTGGCGGTAAACTAGGCGCGCGTATATCGTACAAACGGAGGTTTAGCTCGATAACAAATCGTTTAGGTCGATTGAAAGTCGCTGTTCAGATCTTTCCCTCTTTAGCTTCGTGTCTTATCCATTCACATGTGTCGCGTAGATTGGGATTTATGACTTAGAATGTTTCGTCGCTTCTAATAAAAACAGTAGATTGTTTTTCGATTTGCTAAGTTCTTTTACAATTTATTATGCATTTTGGTTTCTTTTATGTTATTCTTACGTAACTTCAAGACTGTAACCACCAAAGAGGTAGGCAGAGGAATGCAGAACCCTCCCACGTTTCACCGATCACGTTTGCGTTCCACTATGGGATAGATGGTGACTGTGTTGCGCTAAATTATATTCGATCCTTCAATTCGATTTTCCAATCGTGGCGTGCATTACACAATATTACATATGTTTCGTTTTCACTCTCCCTCACTCAGCCTCCTAATTGTAACGCACATGTAGGTAAAGGCCCTTACACAAACAACAAATCAATAACTAAATTCCGTATTGCCTCTTCGGGAATCAAACCCGAGACTCACTGGTACGTTAACCGTTGTGACGATTCTCATATGTTGTATTATTGTCAAGTATGACAATTCGTATTAATATGGACACAGAGACGTCGCGATAACTATTTATCATACAATACTCGAGTCCCCTCGCAGAGTCAGTCAATAAATCAGACAATACTCGTGAGTGTAAAGCCGCCGGAAGCGACCCTGGACGAGCTGAAAATACTTGAAGCAAATACTGTAATATATTTCACCTTGACGATGAGTTTATGATGTGCGACTAATTTTTTATAATACGTTTCCTATAAGACTGGTATTATTATTATTATATCGACACACCAGGTGATTACGGGGTAGGCAGAGGCACACGAGTAGACACAAAATATGTAGAACAGGAACAACAAAAAATAGAACACATCACGACAAATTTAGACTTTTTTGAATTCGATTGATTTCATTAATCGAAAAGTGTTCTGAAATATTATTTTTCCATATACGTGCACAACAAAAATACACCATTAAAACAAGATTGCGTTTATTGCTTGTATTCTAATGAAAGAGAAACTCGTGACAACCTTAAATCGCAACCAAGTGGCTTAAATATCATTAATATAAAGAAATTAACATAATACAACGATTAAGTATTCTCATATGAATCAAGCCGCATTAAACTTTTGTTGTTTCTACTCTGTTATTCTAACTTCGAGGGACGTATGTATTTATAAGGAAGTTATTATAAAAGGGACGGAATCCAAGAACAATGGGTGAGCTAAGAATGTTGTATTCATATATCTGTTTAAATTATTTTGGCGAACTAACGTTTTAAATCCTCTCAGATAGTTCTGATGTGTTAATATGACGTGACATTACGCTTGATTTTCTCGAAGAGGGTAGGCAGCGTAGTCTAGTACGCAGTTAAGTTTACGTTTCTCTATGGAATAGGTGGTGAGCCTATTGCCGTATACCAGGAATGAGATCTTACTTCGACTCACTAATAGAAGTTCAGAATTTAAGTTAGAAATATCTCAACGATATCCGACTTGGTATCGCGGTTTATGTATGTTGTTCAAATCTGCGGATCTCGATTTTTTTGTCTTAAAATTTGCGATGGCTTAATATAATCCATCAAACATGTAGAGCGGAGGTGCACTCGAACAGTAATAAAACAAACATTATTATACTCGCAATAATTACGCCAGCTTTACGGTGACGTGGGTCTGACATAAAAACGAAGCGGCTACTCAGTAGTTATAACTGCCCGTTTATACTCCACCGAGCATTCTCTTTATTATTACTATCCTACACTGCATGCGCATGCGGGTTGACATGCAATTTGAAACAACAAGGAAAAAAATAATCTTACAGTTGTAGGTACATAAATTTAGGCTCTTTTAGCCATGGATAAAATAATGACACAAGATAATATTAAAATGCGAAAAAGAGAACTTAATATCTAAAAAATATGAGTCACTTTAAATATTGAAAATGAAAGTTGCGAAAGAAAATATATTATGTTAAAAAACAATTTATAAATTTATGAAAGGCCGTTACGATATTTAGATAACACTTTGAGACCGTGTCTAATTAACAAAATGTAAATTTTACTATTAACCGGCATCTAAAAAACCAACAAAACACATGAAAAATTATCTATTGGAACGCTCAAAAATCGTCGCGATTATAATTTCCCTATTGAAACACGCCTGAACAGCAACGAGTGGTAATAAGGAAACAGATGGGTCCGCGCGTGCCTTATCTCCGACGCGCCTCGCACCGGCGGCCACGAGCACATCCCGCCGAGAATCGATTGCGTGGCGCGGACGGCAAAAACACCTCTGCCGTGCTCCACTGAGCTACATCGCGTAACGTCGACGCCTCGCTCCGGCTCATTTTACACACTATTGATGGACCACTGTGGTAGACTTTTCTAGTCGATAAACTGTGCGTCAACACGATATTTCTTCGATAAACGTCATTAGTGTTTGCACGGTCTAATGCGGTAATTGTAGGAGCCATCGTGTTGGCAGTGTAATAGTGTACCTAGTTCGGTGTTTTCCAACGCGGGGCCCGCGACCCCCGGGGGCCAGTTTGATCATTAAGGGGGCAATTCGAAAATGAACTCGACACTTGAATTTCGGTTTTTTTTTATTATATATTTTGAAATTTTACAAACTGTGTTTTGTTAACAATTTCATTGTGATTTCTTATGTGAACAAATAATTTTTTTTATTTTCAAAATTGTGTATGTTACAAAGGAGGGCAAAAAAATTCAGATGGCTACAGAACATGACTACAGATTCAAAAATAAGAAGCATCTATACACGACGATTACGTCCTCGATAATGCCGCATAATTCGAAAAAATGGAACGAGTCAAGGTCGGCGACCTCTGTCGGGCGTAGCGTACTATAATTTATATTAAGCGTACCGTTAGATATTAATGGTAGCTGCACACCGGATCGACCGATACTCTTCCCAGCGAGCGTGCGGCGTAGTGGGTAGCGTGCAGCGGGTAGCGCAGGTGGAGGCGATGGCGCGCAGCCGCGCGGCACGGCCGCTCGTCTGCGGAGCCGTGCGCCTAAAAACGGCAAAAAACCCAGGAAACCACCATCCATAGTGATGCTTTAATGAATAACGATGAATACGCTTCCGCGTGCTTTTTCAATTACCTCCTGAGCCTTATAGCGGACGGCCGTACATTACTATTTTCATTTTTTATGTATACCACGGCACGCGCATCACCGTAAAGGCACGAGCCGACTAACATGGTTTTCCGCAATTATATAACCATTGCATTGCCAATCAATTGTTTGAATAATTAACAACGAATGTGTATTACAGATTTGTATTGGTTTATATGACAAAAATATTATTACTTAATCAATGCCTAATTATATTATGATCCCTTGCTTTTAATAGAAAATGATTAAGTTATAAAGTCATCAAGTTATCAAACGTTATATCACGCTTGTGATCTTCGAAGAGGGAGGCAGAGGATAGTAATACAGCCCTACATTTCACCAGGTAACTTTACGTCGCAATATACCCCAGGCGCTAATGCAGACTCCGAGCCACTACATGAAAACCTTACTTATATAACCAATATTGCTCGACCCGGGATTTGAATCCAGGACCCCTCGATCGGCAGTCTCACTTGCAACTAATAATGACTAATGAGCCAGTCGATGTCCAACGAAGTTACGTTATAAAATTTGATATTACATTTATAAGCAAATTAACGGTGATTTTCTGTAACATGCTTCCAATACATTCTTCATATATACAAATATCGGAACAAAATTTCCTACGGTACAAAAGAGTACCGTAGGATTTTTTTATAGAATGAATATACATATTTAATCAGTTGTGACCCGGTGAACTTCGACACGCGGTACCTGTCTTTATGGTGTGAACGGATAAGGGCCCTACCCACCGTCCGGATGTCGGTGAACCGGCGCCGTAGCGCGCCGCGTGTCACGCAACGGTTTTTATACGACGACGCGGAATTTTGTGTCGAGTCAAAACTCGACGTTCTCACTATAATGTTATCGCTAAACAGTTAATCTTTAGAACGCGTTCCGTGGGAATTAGCCAGGTTTTTGTTGTACCCACAATCCTGGCCGTCTCGTTTCGGTTATGTAGTGGAAGGCATTTTGTAACCGCCGGAGCATAAAGACAAGAAGTTGGCGCGCTTAGATGATAAATTAAAATTTTTGACATTACATGAACATCAGCTCATTCGCTATTATTGTTTTGTAATAATATCTAAAATAAAAATATTTTTTTTTTTATCTCTTGGAATATACTGCAAATATGCCGTCTGTGTACTGAAGTATTTAAAACTTCGATTATAAATATGTTTGCCGTGAAATAATTTAAGCAATAAGTAGCTGAATAAT
>DWEI01002812.1:0-13694 GCA_018245875.1 Mysoria ambigua | reverse complement strand
CGTTGGTCGTGTTCGTTGCATGTGCGACTGCCGAACGGGAGGTCCCGGGTTTGATTCCCGGGTCGAACACTACAAAAAATATATAATTTAGAATTTCTAGTAGTGATTCGCAGTCTGGATATCTGCCCGATGAATGGCAATAGGCTCACCGCGTATTACATAGTGGGACCTAAACGTAACTGGTGAATCGTTGGAATGTTCTGCATTCCTCTGCCTACCCCTTTGGGGGATTATAGGCGTGAAGTTACGTTAATTTTTATTGACTGCCTCGTTGGTCGTGTTGGTTGCAAGTGCGACTGCCGATTAGCAGGTTCCGGTTCTATTCCCGGGGCACTACCTATTTCATAGTAGGACGTAGGCGTAATTGGTGAAACGTGGGAGTGTTCCGCATTCCTCTGCCTACCTCTTTGGGAATTACAGGCGTGAAGTTTTTATTTTTCAACAAGACTTTCACAAAAGAAATATTCAAATCAACATCGATAGGAATAATGTAAATGTTGTATTTTTGCTAATGCAACCTTTTTTATCTGTGATCGATCTAAGTGTAAGTAATATTGAACCATTATTATGTGTGTGACGTAAATAGGCTTGTGTTAAGCAAAGTGAACGGCGATAAAGAAGATTTGTCGTTAGATAGCGTTTATCTAAAATCGATTTTAATCAAGGAGGACGGGTTTTCCAAGACAGATAAAAAGATGTCGAGTGACACTTAATGCTGACTTATTTTTTTATATTAATTTATCACTAAACCAGTGTTAGGCTGCTACCCTACCTGATGGAAAGCGAAGTGATTATACAATGGCAATTTAATATCTCGTCGACATGCAGAGTATTAGATAAACGGGAACGATTGAAGAGGAAAATCTCAGATGTTACATATTCTGATAATATCTATATATGATAATATTTGTGTCCTTCAAATAACAAGGAAGTAGAGACAGTTATATTTGCGTAGAGATTTTTATTCGAGCATCTCGTGTCTGCCTACACCATACCTAACCTGAATTCCAGATTCACATAAAGATTAACTTTTAGCAATATCATTGTACATATATAATTATTCTATGTGGCGTTTACTATGACTGAATTGGTACACGTATATAATTGACATACTGTTTGATTGTGTAATGGGAAACTGTGGTCAGTCATTGAGGTCGGTCACTGCGCGCGTCGCGTCCTTTGATGTGTCCAGTAAGTGACGCGTTGGAAAATGTTAATAACAAATGAAAGTATATTGACAATTTTAATAACGCACTGGCCTTAACCCTCTCATTCTCAGAGGCGACCCATGTTCCGGCAGTGGAACGATAGAGGGGGCGATATCGTAATAACGCACTGACAAACCTTGAAATTTATAAACTGTTTTTTGTGCCATTTTATATATGTTATTATTATAAAGAGAGATAGATATACATATATGCAGAGATGTATATATCTGCTTGTATGTTTTTACGTTGAAGATTCCATTAGTCGTATGGGCATAAATGTGCCGTACCACTAAAATATTTAAGGAGTAATGGAAGGTCGAAGAAAGTTTAACTAAGATGTGTCACAAGCCAAATTGCTTAGTAACTAGGCATTTAACGTTACAAAAGGCGAGGCATGAAAAACTCTAAATTGAAAAGTGCCTACAAAGAGAAACTCTTATTTGAAAGTGGCAACTGTGGGGATAACATTCGGGCGTCAGAAAGAAAATTAGGATGCGAGCCGTCAAAACTTCAAACCCAGACCATCAAAGCAACGATTCGACCCTGCCACATCCCAAGCTGTAAGCGTCACTACGATGACATTAGCGAAGAAATAAAATATACTTACAATACCAAAAGTGTGAATTAGAAGGTATATTTTTCTGAATGAATTATCTATTACTATCACGCTAATCTTCTTTCGTAGTGGGCAGATAGCACTGCGAAACAAATATGTCTATCCTCAAAAGCTTTTTATACATTCATCATGGTATGAAGACTTCTGACTTCTTCTTATCAGCTAGTATTTGATCTATTTGATAAATATACGTGGGTCTCACTAATATTTGCATCCACATCAACGTCTGCATTGTACATACCTTCTGTTGTATCATACGTTTATCTGGGAGGATGATCATGTATACGAATTAAAACATACCATTCAAAAAGTATAGGATAGCGATGTTAGGAAATAATGATATCAAAGATTTGATGTACATGAATATTTGAAGTCTCTTTGTTCAAATAATAGATATTACGGTTAGGAGTTCGGAATACTTTCAGTCAAGATTGCACTAGGTTATAAGCGAAAGTATATAACGGAAAGACAAAGTAGATTCATGAGCCTATAAAAGTACGGAGACTTTGCGTTCAGCATAAAAAGAATTTCCTCAAGGCATGCCAAAAGACTTGGTCCTTCGTTGGTTATTCGTGTATTAAGAACAAAATTAAATTCAGAGTGAATTAGATTTTCGACTCCCATTGAGAGTGACTTAGATCTCGACTCCCATTTTCGAAACTCTGCGCTTCCGATTCTTAGTAACTTTAAGTTATATTCGTTTTCCCCATTAAATGTTGTCTTGATTAGCCTAACGGAAACACAATTCGCGTGGAAATCTCTTCAGTTCTTCATAACATTCTTAATTTGGAATTCAGCAGCGTGGCAGACGATGCCTTTCAATTTTGCTATGGAGTGAGGAGACACGTGTTTTGTATGAAGTACTTCAATTTTTACTATCACCTCATCAATTCTCTGAACGCTGTACGTTATATTTCATTAATAGCTCACGGTGAAGCACATCCCTAAGAGCAACATTTTAGAGGGATGTGGCCCCCGCATTACACCTCTCTCATTATTTATCACATTGTCGCCGAAATTAATGCGCAAACCCTCGTCAAATGATTTTTATTTTATAAATAAAGGCCGTGGCTTCTGGCAGTTTAATCATATCTCTATGTTCGGACGGTGTCTGAAGGTAAATTTTGCAAATATCACGACGTTTCACAAATAAAAAAATTGCAATATAAAATTATTATTATTCATTTGAATGACTGCCGCTCGAGAGGTCCCGGGTTCAAATCCCCGGGCCGGGCCCTATTGAATTTTTCTTACTTGGATGTCCTAGTAGCGGCTCGGAGTTTGAATATGTCCCCGAGTACGGCAATATAGGTCGCCATCTATTCCAAAGCAGAAAGTAAAAGTACAACGCGGTACTACACTCTCCTGCCTACATCTTCGGGGATTGAAGGCGTAACGTTGCAAATTATGATTCGGCGAGCGCCATATACATATGTATGTGAGTAATGGTGATGGACACCATGTATGTGATCGTGACAAACCAGACGAGCTAGGTTTTTAGTTTTGATCTTTCACACCAAACTTCATACGATAAAAGACAAATTCCAATATACTGATTTTACCATGTGTGTGACATGGTATAATACGAACATGTGTGTGACATACGAACATGTGCGTGACATACGACCATGTGAGTACGTGACCACATACGAACACGTTAACGTGACGCGTAGCGATATATACGAAGCGTTGATACTTGTGTGACGTCCATGTTTCATTATAATGTACATTTTTAACACGACGACTTCCTCATTAGCGCATTAAATTTAATTAACAGATTATACATAGATGTATCTAATGTCAGAGGTCATCTAAGAGGAAACCCTTTGTGTAATGTAACGACGCCATAAAAACACGCTGTTAACCGTCATTCTAATAATTTTTATCTTTTTATTGCGGTACAAAATAATAGTTACGGGAAACGGCGTTAGTATCTCCTAATTAAATACGTTTATGACACGAAAACATTGTATAGGTACATGTTTATATTGAAAATCGATAGTGAATGTTAGTTCTATCCGACCGTCTATAGGAGCAATGGAAAATTCCGTTACTCATTTCATTTCTTCGTTTAGGTGAACGTGATTTGAATCCAATTCGTGTTTCATGTTCCATGTTTTAGGTGTATAGTAATGTCTGAGTGTTAAGGGTGATTTTCCTGTGACTGGTTGATATTTGTGGAAGATGTGAAATTTATAATTGAAGGCCGTAAATTAAGGTGACATCTACAGTTGTGGGTCGCGGGGAGCAAGCGGTGGCGTCGGGGAACTTCTGCCAATATTTTATCGCCAAGGTAATCATTTGATCGGCAGACTGGGGGTAACAGATGAAACTTCGCCCTTCGAACGCAAAAGGAAATGTGTTATGAAATTTGTCATTGATTGATTTGATTATCATTTCAAATCGAAAAGGAAATTTCTAGAAAGTGACGTCCATTGCCGATACGGTAAAATATGCGGTTGTGTTGTTAAATTAGAATACATTAGTAATTAATTTTTGTAAAATAGAAACATATGCTCTGATGGTTTGGACACACAACGAATGGTGGATGAAAGCATTTAAAGACAGATATACAAAGCGATTGTTGATAGATATATATGTAGATTGATATCAAGGCTCATCTGGTCTATTTGTAGAAGAATTTTGAATGTGGAAGAATGTTACATATAGAAGGATTTGGCACTCGGTATTCTATGCGATACGCTGAAATGCTTTCTGTGATGACATATTACTTTACAATAATTTTAAAATAACCTTTCATCCGGTTTTGGTTCTGGTTTGTAAATTCCGTCCAAGGAAGTTACTAGAGATGTTGTTGTTGCCGAAACAGTTTGGCCATTTCTATAAACATATTGAACATTTGCTAGTGAATGTTTAACAATCGAGAATTCCTCACAGGTATACATAGATGGCAATTTTCACAACTAACAATAACTAGTATGTCATGGAATGCGTTGTCTTAGGTGCGACTATTGATTTATTTGCTTAGAAACACATCTACTAGCCTCTTCTGAATACAGAGTCTAGCCGCTCCTACTATCCAGGTCGCTTAACTACTGCATAGGAGGACGTTATATTCATTATTACTCATTACTATTTTTTTTTAATGAAAGTCTATAGCAATATGTAGACATTCAATTCATCAACCGTCGAGTTACCATAACATAGATTCCGTCAAGTCTATTTTGGGATCAGATAGCATATGTGGAAATGTCCTAAATTATTATTATTATTATTATTGTGACACATACAGGGTGAGCGTTTAGTGAAATATTTGTGTTATTCACCGCGCTGCTCCCATCGCTGGCGCACAAAGAGTATTTCAATTGATAATGGCAACATCGGCGAGGCGACAGGCGCCCGACTGTGATATGTCAGGAGCGAACGCGTCAAAGGGTTTTGTAGAGGCGCGAATTAAATCTGCCAGCGGGTGGTTTCTGACGTATCGCTGATAGGAACCGGTTCGATCCGGTTTACGGTAACGGATTCTTACACCTAAATAGTGTGGCTTTGGATTATGTAGTGCACATAAATATGTACTAATTTATTATGTAATACGATGAAACTAACATGTGTTGTTCGCCGCGGACAATATAAATGTATTTTTTTATAGATTTATATGGTATATGTATGTATTTATAAGGATATGCAGATTCGTCAAAAACTAGGATTTTTTGAATGTTTATCTTCTAAATGGTCCGCCTCGTTGGCCGTGTTGGTAGCAAACGCGAGTGCCGATCGAGAGGTTCTAGCTTCAAATTCCAGCTCGGGCAATATTGAATTTTCTGGTAGTCACTAGAAGTTCAAATATGTGCCTGATGTATGTCTATAGACTCACCACCTATTGCGTAGTGGAACGTAAATGTAACTGGTGAAACATGAGAGTGTACTACATTTCTCTGCCTTCCTCTTCGGGGATTACAGACGTGATGTTGCATTTTTTTTTATCTTCTATTTCATTTTTCATTCGATCGTACTTATCGACATAGCGGTTATTTTCGTCGTAGGCCACTTTAACCACTACTTGGCATTATTTTGTAAAATAGAAAGGTTAAGTATCGCTACTGGCCGTCGAAGACGCTAAAGCACTGACGTGGGTCTTGCTGCTTTTTATATTACATAAATAATTCTGTGTGCACTATGACATTATAAGCTCGCGAAAGACTATTCTCGTTCGGCATTCGACGCTGAACCGATGCCCCTAACATTTGTTATCGTATTTTTACCTTTAAAATGTGGTTAAGTGTACATTTTATTGTTATTCGCTTGTTTGTGTGAACCGTCATGTGCATTAGACCTAATTCCATGTATTAATAAATGAAACTATTCAAGTTAATAATTTCTACTGGTACGGCACAATAAATGAATTTTAATGTACAGACAGATAGGAGCAGTGATAACATTATTATACATCAATTTTGTCGATAACATATCAAGCGTATTATCGTAGGGGATTAACGGAGCCATTTACGCATTTTCGCGTGTAGCTGAATTGTGTACTGAATTGTGTGTATTTGCAAGCCAATAGTATCTGGACCAAGATACGCAACGCGTAACATCACGCTTGTGATTTCTGAAGAAGTAGATGACTGTAGTGTAGCGAGTTAGGTTTACGTGCCACTATGGAATAGGTGGTGAGTCTAGTCACATATCCAGATTCCGAGTTATAGCTAGGAAATCTAAGCTATAAAAATCTAATAATGCCCGACTTAGGATTCAAACTCGGGACCTCTCGAGCGCAGTCGCGCTTGCAATCAAAACGACCATTGAGACGGCGACAGATCGAGATTTTAATTTTTGCTGTTATTTAATTTTTATTTGCAGTTATACTTCCTTGCTTTTGCGGTGAAATTCACATCACCACCATATATCACTCGCCTTTTTTAAATCTTCCCGTTTGAGTTCCTACATGTTAGTACCTATGTGAGAATCACTTGCAATGGATTATTCACAGTCACACTTCCTTTCTATCAATTGTGAACCCGTGCTCCTATTTCGAGCGACCATTTCACAGTCACCGATGTTTTACGACAACATCAAATAACGATAAAACTGTGAACTGATTAACGCGTGAATCAATCGCGCGTTCTGTGAAGCGGTTCGGACGAGAGGCGACGAGGTCGGGCGACGGACGTCCAGCTATCAGCGACAGTTCTGAGAGGCGCGCCGGAAGGTCATCTTAATACATTGTAAGCAGATACATTATCACTTCGACCAATTCTTATAATACATACATACATACGATACAAGCACACTTATTGAATGGTATCATTGGACACATTCCGGTCGGTGACGAACGCGACAGTGCTCTGCGGTGACGCAGAAGTATTTTTTTAATTATCAGCGTTGCTCGTGCCTACTAATAAGGTAATTGAATTGATTATACATTAGATTCGATGTCGATAGCACCGGCTTGTGAGCTATCGGACTTTTTGTGATAGTGGAGTTGATATTTCGATTATTTTTACTTTAAATTTTATGTTTATTATTTTATACGTGTGCAGAAATAATATGTGTACAATTGAATGTCAGATATTATAATTCGATGATCAGATACAGGGGTTTAACGGCTCGTTGGCTATGTTGATTGTAAGCGCGACTCGGAGTTTGCATACGTGCCCGCTATATCGCAATAAACTCACCACCTATGCTAGAGTGGAGCGTAAGCTAAAGGTGACGTAACTCCTCTGCTCCTTCTGTTTGTTTTTTTTTTTAATTTTATCATCTCATATCGTGTTGAGTTTTAAGAAATAACAAATAACTCAAGTTATGGAATATATTTGCTGTTTTTTGTTAATAAATTGCCGTTTGTATCCGTTACACGGTCTAATGTTTTCTTGTAAAACTTTAATATACATATAACTAACAAAACGCTTCTGTTAATATTTGAGCTCGAATATCGAGATTTCGCAAGTCGCGCTACCTTTCGCACGACTGGTGATTATCGCGAGTGCATATCGCGTTTCGCGAAAAAAACTTGAACATTGTCATACAAATGTATCAGTCGTTACGGCGCCATAATTGCTGGGCCGGTGCGTAATTTGCGCGGGCCCTTTGTGCGGCAGCCTATGGGAGAGTTGTTTATTGTGACTCTATGCAACTCCTCGCGGCGCGAAGGGGCGCGCTGGTTCGAAAGTAGAGATTTAGGTACTTGTCCGTTAGGAATCCGTTGTTCGAATCGAATTGTGACGGACGTTTTGAAATGACCGGACGTAGTGTTAGGTCTCGTTATGCTGTTCGCTGGATGCGTTTCGTTTTTCCACTGTTTTGGTTTGATTCGTTGCGTTTTATTTATTGTCGTTTCGATCTGTATTATGTTTGAAGAGTTTAATTTATATGTTAGGTTTATACGTTATCAATATATTTTTATTCCTGTACATTAATTTTCAGTTAAGAATCCAAAGTACTTATACTTAACATCACACCTGTTATCTCCGAGGAGGTAGGCAAATAAGTATTGCCGACATTTATGTTTAATTGTTACATTGACATGTTACTATGTATTACGTTTTGGATCTATTAGAGTTTAAAATAAAACTTTCATATCTTTTCTATGGAAACGAAGCTGAACATTGTCTTATCTTGTTAATTTAAAAACATCAATTTATGTGATAAATTAATGTAACAGTCAATATGAGAAAGAAACGTAACATGACGCTTGTAATCCTCCAAGAGGTAGGTAGGGGAGTGAAGTACATTCCCTCGTTTGACCAGTAATTATAAACGTGAACGTGTTAATATAGGAACGTCTATTCTAGTTTCCGCGCTTTGACTTCGCTCGCTATTATCAAAATTGAATTCTGTTAATGCCATCAATCCACATCAGTGGCAGGTTCCCTGGCCGGTGTGATCCCTTGCGCAAGCGGCGTCCCTCCAGCATCACCGCAAGACGCATTAGCGGGACTTCCGCTAATGACTGCTGAAACTGGATTGAGGATAGCGCCTTAAGTGGCTTTAATTCACAGTCTTCGTGTCAGCCCATGAGACGAGCGTGTTTTTGACGTTTATTTTTATTACTAAATTTTATTTAAGCGCGGCAGGTCTGTAAGGAATGAGACATTTTTTACTTGTTGCTCTCTGCGTACCCCGTGAGGGACCTGGCGGAAAGATGTATGTTTATTAATATTAAATCGTCACGCCACGGACGTCATGAGGTAGGCCGAGAGCATCAAAGGTTGAATATCTCTATCCTCGCAAATCTATCTTTCATTTATCACTCGCATCATTCAACCACACTGGTTTCGTAGAGTTCTGAGTTCTCACTCTATTATTTGGCATATTCGTTTCATTTTATAATTAACACTACAGAGCTCGATGCACGTTTAACAATAAACTATGTAACTAGTTATTCTTCGAAGAAATTGCGTGAAATGTTTAAAAAATTGTACGCAACACGCCGCCCGCTCATCCCTTGCGCCTCGCACACGGACAGTGAGGGTGGGTTGATTGATGAGCTACCCTTGTTTCGCGATCGCCGGCTCAATTACAACGCGATTACTTAATTTGACATGATACTTTGAGCCTGACGCTCCCCGCGCGTCGGTAACTGATTCTCGAGTGTTTTCTTTGACTTCCCGCTCTTGCTTACGTACGAGTGAAAATTGCTTCGGTTTTGTGGTTAGGAAATGATTTTTGGTATGTTGTCTGTTTGGGAATATGCTATATTTTTGTTAAGTCATGTTCGTTTGCAGTACATTTGATACGGTTTTGAGTTGAGATGAATATTGCTGCAGGGGAATTTTGCATTCTATTCGGTATATTAACATGAGTTATTTTACGTATTGACATCGGGTTCAGGGTTAAATATAATGTCTAATAAGTACATTTATGCTAACAGCGAAGCAGATTTTGTTCTGTGAAGTCTGCCAACCCGCGCTTGCCCAGCGTGGCAGTCAATGGTCTTAATGTTTTAATTCCCAGAGGAGACCCGTCTCCCATCAGTGGAACGATAAAAGTGTCGGGAAGAAAATTTAGAAGTTGGCGGAACTATTTATCTAGACCTTGACAACAGATAAATTACTGTAAATAGTTTCGTATGTTTTTATACAAATGGTTATTCAGGCTCGAAACTATGTAGTTGGGCTGACCCGAAAAACATACTGAGTTAAGTCGATACGTATAATCAGATATATTAGTATCACTCATACATTATTCAGTATAATCCAATTCGTTATCTACTATTTATTAACACCGGTTATCAGTATAGATTTTACTTTAGTCGTATATACAACTCACATATCGTCTTAGGAGTAATACCGCCCTTGGTCATCTTTATCTTTGTCTTATTTATAAGCTTGTACTAAGGCACTTGTAATATTTATCTTGTTTTATTATCGTGATATAAGCTAGCGCTCGACCGCAGTTCCGCTTGACTGTGTGGCGGATGCGTTAAAAGAGCACGCTTGTTTAGGAAAGTTCAATTCATGTTTGCTTTGAAAGGCTTTAAGTTATGTGTCTCTGGTATGCGTTGTGTATTTACATAAGCAGATAAAGCGTATCGTGGTGAAGATAGAACACTCACCTGGGTACTTAAAAACTTCACGCCTGTAATCCCCGAAGAGGTAGGCAGAATAATGCAGAACATTCCCACGATTCACGCGTACGTAACATATAGAGTTCCACGTGGAAAATAAATATATAATATTTTTGTAATCGGCGCGTCAATCGACGTACCTACGCAAGGACAAAATATTTAAACACTTAATTCGACATTATCTGGAGCGGGAGGCGGTCATGCAAGAAACGATTCAGTCATGCTTAGCTTTATTCAGTCGGCGGGTTCCGGTGTTCGTGAGTCGTGTTCACTGCGAACGGGTAATATTACATTATGATGAAAACGCATATAAAAAGTTGGAAGGTAGATACGAATATTCCACAAATCGATTATCACAAAGATATTTTATGTATTGTGTGACAAGAAAGGCAGTAGAATTTGTGATTAATAATCACTTTAATGCACATCAGGTAGGTATGATATCTACATATAATCGAGTACCCACTTGTAATGTATATTAAACATATCTTATTTGATTTTAAATGCTTTAAAAGTATATTTTATTAAATTACGACTTGAGTGGCGAGGTTTCATATTAAAAACTTCAGTGGTTGCACATGTTACTAATGCGACTGCTGATTGAGAACTCCTGATTTCGATTCTCGGGTCGGTCATTATGTAGTTTTTTAATTTTGAAATTCCTAATAGTAGCCCGGAGTCTAGGTTTGTGCCTATTATATGGCAATAGACATCCTGCGTCATGGAAACAATGTGTCGGGTACATTCACATATTAATTTGCGGTAAATAATAAATATTTATGTACATATGAGACCTTATTTTAAAAAAAAACAAATTAACGATTCGTTTAAATTTAAAATGGCAGATCAAAATGAACTTTTATCTTGAAAATGAGTATTTCCCGAGCACAAAGGTCCGGTCGTGTCTATCGGCGGCCGGCTCGGTAACGGCTACATTATAATGCTACTTTATTACGACTATAAATTCGATAGACCGCCCCAGGAGGCGCTTACCGACTGGCTGTCGCGCTTTACGATTTGGGGTCTGTTCGCAATGCGCTTCAAACGGACGAATAATGGGTGGGAAATGGTGTGCAGTACACTCGTACATAGAGTTACGTTTACGTCTCCTATGGTGAGCCTATTGCCATATACCGGGCACATACCCATACTCTGAGCCTTTACTGGAAATCGTAACTATAAATTCTAAATGCAAAAATCCAGTACTCCATCTGTATTTGAATTCAGGACGTCTCAATCGATAGTGCGCTCCCAACCTCTCGACCAACGAGGCTGAGTTTCTGTTATCATTAAACTATCATATCAAATGACAATGACGAAAATTTGTTGCGATTAAATTTCTGATAGGTGCTGTATAAAAATATTATCATTAATCAATATAGTTTTCGTTAACGTTATTTGGAAATATATTGCGATATTAGTCAATTATGTTGTACTTTGAGCTACAGTAATATTAACACATTTGGCGGAAATACTATAAGCATTGTAATATACACATAGTAATTTTGATAGTATTTTCATAATTTAAAGTGGTATTTTTATAAGTGAACACACATGTGTACAGACCCTATGCACTCGATTGGCTCAAAATTGAAATGGCGCACCCTTTTGTTGAAACGATTTAAATTGAACATTTTAAGCGCGATTCTTTCGGCGGTCATTTAGTTAAACGGAGCGCAGGGGCGGTCGGCGGGTTGGCGATGTGTTTGTCTAGATTGAAGATCTTGATCGTTCTCATCAAATAGGCCAGATACTGGGGGGTTAGCAGTTTCCGCAATCGACGTACGAGAAAGAAATCAGTGTGAAACATGACCAGAAAGAAAGAGAAAGGTTTATTTCTTCGATGCAACAAACAAACATGAAACACTGGACAATGACAACATGGACGAATTGGACGAAAATGGACCGGTGCAGCCTGGCCCGTAGGGCGCGCTGTCCGCTGATGTTTAGTGGAACTCAATGTTCGCGCACTCTGGCCAAGAGAATAGACGGCGATCGATCTAGGAAGAATACATTACTCTCAACCTGTCTCCTCTTCTCTGTGTTCAGTTGCAATCTTCTATGATTCGATAGATAACATTATATGAATGGATAATATGACAAACCGAATGGATCATATTAAGCATATATTCTAGCCAGAACTTCACTTTGAATTTATAAGAGTATCATTTTGTTATAATTTACAATGAATATACGTCTCTCTTGTTACTGTATCTACATGTAGGTACAGATAAATAATGTGGAGTTACACAACACACTTTCGTTTTCTGGATGCAAAGGAACTTTTGAATACGGTTTTTCATTCAGAGCTTCAACAGAATCTCCCGAACTTCACCGAACTGCTAGACCAAATATTAAAAGGTTATTGGAACTTATACATGCATATCTTCACGCCAGATTCCTCGCAGTGTAGGTAGAGAGCACGGGGTGCGAAAATAATAACACATGAAATTGATTTTTCTACAGCCGAGTCTATTCCTTTATGTACAGTTAAACAAACAGTTTTATATTTTCGTTCGACACAACAGTTTTCAGCAGCAGCTAAACAATCAGTAAGAACACTAAGTTGCATGGTCGTATCAACTCGTACGCTCAGCACTGGTGGTATTTTGTCGAATCCCGCAAAAGGCAAGACTGGAGCATTATTAAAAATAGGTCACATATCCCCCTCTAGCTCTCAATCTCGCGAATTAGCGTGCACACTAATCGCAGAAACAACGCTGAGTTTGTCGGTGTGTACGCGGCTGCGGCGTGAGTTATAGTGTGCTAGAGAAATAAACTGCGCCACAAAACTTCGTGCAACATTTTTCGTTCAAGCGCTCCGCCTCCGAGACCGGGCGCCGGCGCCGCACCGTCGGAGGTGAAGCGACGCGTGCCGAGCTGTTGAAATTTAAATATCATTTTCCTAACAGTAAATAACATCTACTCGTAGAAAAGCTGCATAACTTTCGAAATATACATGTAGGTATATGTTTTGATAGGCGTGTGAGGTTTGTTAACAGAATCTCGGTCAATATTTGTAAGTTAAACATTTTCCACATTTAATATCAGTAGGAGAGAGGAGTTTATTGGTGGTAGAACCCTCCGTGGTCCGACTCCGGCAGCACCACCGCCACACCTATTTCTGCCTTATAACAGCAGCGTTAAGCGCTACTGTATTCTGATTTGAAGGGTGTGGTAAGGGATACATACTTTTTCGAGGCATTCCAGCTTAGTCCTCAGGGGCAGAGTCGCATATGTGGTCGACTTTTCTAGGGTTGATTACAGATGTCTATAGGCGGCAGTAGCCACTCACCAGCAGGTGGACTGCATGCTTGTCCTCTACTTCCTTATTATA
>DWEI01002811.1:0-13695 GCA_018245875.1 Mysoria ambigua | reverse complement strand
ATCTTAAAATTGTATTCATCCTTTTTTTATAAAATTTGAACAATTAAAAAATACAATTTGAAAAAAAAAAACATTAAAATAATGTTATCGTGCGGGCTATGAGAACGTGCGAGCGGGCTACTGCTGACGGTTGTCTTAACGAGTTAATTTAACAACTGATTTCCAACTTATATATCATATATATTCCAAGCGGACGATGTTGCAGGCACAGCTAGTTATTAATTAAAGTTTTAACTAATCCTTAGATAACTGATGCCTTTGATTTTTTAATGAAGTATTTTTAAGGTCATTGTTAATGGGTCAATGGGTACTACGTAATGGGCCATTCTGACATCAGGATGGCTAGCCAGCTATCCAGTTATAACAATGTACCCAAATGGATCGAGTCTTTTCTTAACCAATAGTTACAAATCAATTGCTCCCTTTTACAATAGCACACAATTTTGAACGCTTTAACATTAAGTATAATGCAAAAACTGACAATATGTCAAAATAACGATATTTTAACGCGATTATTATCGATACTGTTTAATAATACCAACACGAAATATGTCGATATATGTGTTTCACCCATCCCTATCACTAAAGAGATTAGGGTTTAAAGATGCTGTCGTAAATACTTTTTCACTATTAATAAATCTTAAAAATGGTTAAATATTTTTTTATCCTTTGTCTGTTGATGATAATCTACTATGCATTCCACTAAGTATTCACGACGATCACGACCACGGATTTTAATGTTCCACTTAGTCCCGAGTGTTAAAATCGTAAACCCAAGTGGAATGAATTATGGAGCGCTTAGAATGTTGATGTATAACAAATGGCGAGCTAGTAAAATATAGCAAAAAATTTAAGAGGTTAGATTACAATGTGTAAATAAATTCTAATAATAATTAGTTAAATCGGTTCATATTAAAAAAAAGTAATTAAATTTTTACATATTTAATATTAGTATAATAAAATATATTGAAAATATCAAAATCTAAACTTTCATTTTGCGGCAACAGTAGGGCATTTGAAATAAATATATTGACATTTTTATTCCTTTGTCACTACCACTAATTTTGATAATGCTCACTATCACCTAGGTCTTGAAATGATCATCTTTAGCTTCATATGAGCTTGAGTTATGTCGTCATAAGTGACTTTTTCACCACAATCACAACGATTGTAGTCGCTATGTGGAACGGCTAAAAGAGTGCTTATTCATTGTGTACCGTTAGTGGATTGCAGCCGTAGTCATAGCAATAGTATTTTTTTATCATTATAGACGAATTTTTTTTATTAAATATATAAACATACTTAGTTACTAGGCTAAAATGAAATAACATTAAAAGTTATTTTTAATCGATTATGCAAAATAGCTAAGTGCTTAAGTCGATTATTATAGTTACAAGACCGCTATAACATGGTGTGTTTATAACTGTAGGTAGCAAGTGGCAACATCAAATAAAATGTCACCACGTCTCAAAATATCAAAATATGTTATCGAGGTAAAACTTTTATATTATATTAAAATAATATTCAAGAATCATTTTTAATGTAATTAGGTGGATCTATTTTGTACATATTTTTGATACACGACAAAACAATGTTGTATTGCATCGCATTTTTGTACGTCATCAATTGGTGTCAGCCTTTCCATGTACTTAGAAAAAAACCCTGCGTAGGTAACTGTATGCTTTATTTACAGAGGTTGTCTTCAATTGACACGAATGAGAGTACGGGATGTCTATATGGGCTCATGTACGATGGCACTCTGCTTGTGGTCAGTCTCAGCTTGGAGTTCTTCGAAAATGAGAAGAAAACCTACAGCCAACTTCTCCTGAATCTGCCAACTGAAATAGAACTGTGTGGCGTCGTTAAGTTTAGCGACACTCTGAGCTTGGACTCTAAGCCTAAAGAGATACTTCAGGTAAATGGAGATATTTTTTTTATGAATATATTATTATAGCTCTCAAATAATAGATATTTGATAACATTTAAAGAACAACATGTACTGAATTACAATAAACTTTTGTAGGATGTTGATATAACAGATAACCCACTTGTCATAGTAATTGGAAAATACAATGAAATGAAACCATATTTCTTGGTTCATGATAAGTTGGAGGAGACAAAATATGAAGTCCTTGAGGCAGATGATATGTGGAAACAATTTCTACATGTGCGTCTCAATACAGTGCTACCTTTGACTTGTGAAGCGACTGTGCCAGGGGTGAAAAATATACTACAAAATAAAAGGAAAAAGGTATTTTAGTTTTAAAATATATGTTATGTATTAACTCCATACTTTTAGTTACAATTACATTGTATAAGATTCTACCACTCTTCTATTGACACTATTGGTATAAATATGGCTGGTCATAGTTAACACAAAAGAAATTTGGTAGTTTGGTAGTTGTATATATCTTCACGCCGGGTGCCTTACGGGGTAGGCAGAGAGCATGGAATGCCAATAGATAGATAGTTGTTTGCATAATTGTTAATAAATAGCTTTTAGCACCTGGCTTTGATCCCCAAGCTAAATTCAATTGGGTTTTTTTTATATTTAAAAAATCATCATGTCGCACCTGTAATATCCGAAGAGGTAGGCTTAGGAATGCATAACACTACCCTGTTTCACCAGTTATGCTTATGTCCCACTATGGAATAGGTTGTGGGCCTATTGCCAAGCACCGGGCACATATCCAGACTCCGAACCACTACTAGAAAATCTGCATTAGAAAATTTTGTTTTATAACTTGGAATAAAAGAAAGAAGACACTTATTCCTTAATGAGATGTTGAACATCACAGATTAATCCTGGGAGTGTACTGTATTGATTCACTCTGTCTCTGAAGGAAACAGGCATAAAATTTAAAAAAAATCTGCTAATACATGACTGATAAAATTAAAAATGTTACAAGTATTTTTTGTCAAGGCTTAATGACAGTTTCATACCAATATTTAATAAAGCAGTTCCATTGTAAAAAATCTCAATTTGTAAAGTAAAATTTTTCTGTTTATTTTATTGTTGCAGATAGCATCAGGTCAGGTGTCATTCCGGATAGACGGAACATCTGTGTACTTGTTTGGTGTTGCCTCCGATGTTGGAATAACTGGCACAAGTGTTGAATCGAGTATCGGAGAACTTTTAGACTCCTTGAATTCTGAACCTTCTAAAAAGAAAAAGTATGCCACACAAAGCATTGTGAGTGTTTGCATTGTAATGTGATTTCCTCAAATTTGCTTTTATATTATATAACATTATGTGATGCATGTATTTTTTAAAGGAAATCTTGCCCATTCATTTGGTCATGAAAACAACAAGGGACATACTGTCTGACAAGCTCATTAAAACTGCTGTGAAAATGATGACTACACAAAGAAAACGTAAGTTTTTTATTTATATGCTGTAATTGGCCCGAGCCCTATTAAAAGATGTTTATAGTTTATGGTCATCTATTTATTGGGAACTATGTTATGGAAGAGGGATTTTGTTGTCATTTTTATTATTTTGTCTACTTAATCTGTTATAGTATTTTATGTATATTGATTAGAATGGTAATTTAAGTTACAATATTTGATCACACATTAGTTGTAAATATTGATGCAACATTCATTTAATTTAGAACATTTAGAAAAAAAGTTATCAGAAGAGAAATACATTTCCTGATTAAAACTACATATAAAAAAATGTAGGAATTTGTAACAGCATCTTGTCTTATCCATTATCTAAGAAAACCAAAATGTTGAAAAAGCCAAAGGGTGAAATTATATATTATCAGTATATCATAATGTATTTCAATAAGTAGTACTTGTGCAGATATGTAAAAATATGTGGTGTAGTTTATATGGGGATGACATAATCACTGTAACAAAACCCCTTTGAGTTAGTAAATAATAAAAAAAGGTTCTTTATATAAACGGGTGAATGTTTACGGAACGGACTTATACTCTTCATTGTTAATTTCAGCTGCATTTTGCATTAGTATGCCACTTCGAATAGATACGCTGGCTATGATACATAGAAGCACAAAGCTCTCAGAGTTGTACACGGTGTTAGTAGAGGCGACATGTCGATCACTGAGGTTGCTAGAGAGTGTCTTGCTGGAACAAATTGGTGTGTATTACATAACATTTTGCTTTCGATAATTTACTACAAAAATCGAGTAATTTTGCAGTGTTTACATTAAGTATTATAATTTGTAGGTCAAGAAGGCATCGGTGATGGTGCTGGCATTCGTCTGCCAGAAACATTTCATTATCTGCCACCTGAACTTGGACATTTTCTCACGAGAATTGTACCTAAGGGGATACCAGATGAGAGTATGGGTCAGTATGTAATGACAATATTGCAGCATGTTCACTTTGCATGTATATCGGAAAGGATGTTGTAAACGTATGTATGTTCATCCTACACACCTAGCGTGGGGATTATAAGTATAACAGGGTCAGGTCTGTGTGTACGTGTGTGTATATAACATATGGATAAGTTAGCTTATAACCTAACATTGAGAAAAAAAATTCTATGTTAGTGTGACGGCAATAAAAATGTAATAATATTAAAATGTATTTTGGAAAATAATTAAGAAGAACCCACAGTAAAGAAGATCACAAATATTTTAATTTCAGAATTAGAAAGAAAGTCGCTACATGAACAGTTAGCATTGCCACTAGACAGACCGATATTCCGCAGAGGTAATGTGTACATGCTAAGTGGTGGTAAACTGTTGAATCCGCACGAGGCGCTGCCCTCTCGAGAGGGCGCCACGGTCGCGCTGGTGCGCGGCCGCTACGCATACTATCATTATATGCAAGATAACTTCAACGATGATGGCTGGGGTTGTGCTTATCGTTCTATGCAAACCATATTCTCATGGTTTAGGTAAGCATGAGATAAATTTAAATTCTCTTAATCCCATGTAAACTGCTTTCTAACATATGTAAGTGAGATTTTTAAGTGATATCATTTGAAGCTCGTGAATATTTTCGATAATATTCATTCTTTGGGTAATTATTACACAAATAAAATAAATACGTAATATACTATTCAGCTTTCTGCATCATTGGCCTGACCATAGAAACTAGCGTAATATACAATCACTGATCAAATGTATGTACAATACGGGGTGATCCCGACCATAACCCAACCCAGTTCTAGTATGGACTGGTTAACATATACATATATAACATGCATAAAAATACGTACGTAAAAATGTTAACTTTGATTTCAGGTTTCAAGGATACACATCGGTAGAAATACCGACCCATAGAGACATACAACAGTGCCTTGTGAAAATCGGTGATAAACCATCCACTTTTGTGGGATCGAAGCAGTGGATTGGTTCCACTGAAGTAATGTTTTGTCTGGAAACACTTTTAAACGTGCAGTCAAGGATTATATTTGCAAATACTGGTGTGGACTTGCAAAACTACACTCCTGAGTTAATACAACACTTCCAAAGACACGGAAGTCCTATTATGATTGGTATGTTGTTGTTTTACAATATGTTTTATTTTATTTAATTCCATAGCATCTTCGATCAGGTGATATTAAACTTCCTATAATGAACTATGGGCATATGTTTTAAAACATAATTGTGACTAAGTATTGATGTATATTATTTTTACTATTTATAGGGGGCGGGGTGCTCGCTCATACTATCATCGGCGTGGAGTACAATTCCTCGACAAATGAGACACGCTACCTCATTTTGGACCCACATTACACGGGTGCCGACGATCTAAGTGTGGTTTTGAGTAAGGGCTGGTGTGGTTGGAAAAGTTCAGACTTTTGGAATAAGACGGCACATTATAATCTGTGCTTGCCACAGACTAAGCCATCCATATAGCGCTACTGATTCACAATTGTTAGTTGTAGCTAATTTTTTTTTCAGAATTACCTATCAGTCTGTGAATGTTATTGATATCGAGAAATTTCTGTGATATTGTGTTAGCCACACTATTGCTTGAAGAAAATGTTAATATATTTAGTTATGTATTGCTCAAGTTTTAAGCACTAGTATAACTAAATAAAAAATGGTATCGGCATCGTAGTTATGAGCTAGGATTTCACTAACAGTTTGATAAAAAACAAACCATATATAAAAGCACTTCAGACTCATTTGGCAAGACTGTTAGGTTGTGTAGGTACATACAACTTTATTTGATATCTAGTTTTATACAATGCTATGTGTAATAAATGATTCAATTCCATAAATAATTACAGTGGTGTATGTTTGCATTTACTATCTTTTACTTATTATACAGACAAAATAAAAGAAAATTTTTTTGAAGAATGTTTAATAAAATAATTTGTCTCTATGTATTCAATTGAATTACCTTAGATGCCTGTATATTTAGTAACATATATAACATAGCCATAAAAGCAAAGTTGAGCATAATAATCTTCTGAAACTAAAACATAAAGCTTTTATTTATAGCCTAATATTTTTAGGCCCAATACTCCTGTTATCTAGGATTTTTAAACCTTAAATCCCATTGCATTTCACTTGCGTTTTGAGCGCAGAAATAAATAATATTATATCTTGTGTTTATGTTGTGGTGAATCAGTCAACATTTCCCAAATAAAAGTAAACATTCCTCTAATAATCGAATAAAAATTAAAAATAACATGGATTTTTAAATTCAGTAAAGTATTTGTCTATAATATATATTGAACAAATAATCACACAATTTATTATTATTTTCAAAATGTTTATATGGGAAGTGTAACAGTTCATTATGTATTACGAGTAGATTATAGAAATTATTATGCACTATAACACTTGATGCACTGTGAACTTGTACATCCTCTGTGGGATTAAGGTATTTTTCATTATGTACCATGATTATAAATAACAAAACAAACGCCAATAACAAAAGTTGTATTTAATCTCTCTCTTATAGGTTAAAGGCATTTTTAATATTGTGACAGACTATCAAAAGCGAGTAATTTAAATACTGTTATATTTTGTACCAATTAAATTATGATTAAATAATTTATTTTCTTTTATTCCACTAAATTATAATAATAGAATAATTTACATAACATTTTTATTTACTATGACGTAACATTACAACTATTATTTAAATATGTACTTACTTTTTATAAATTACCTATATTTAAATCACAGAAATAAACAGTGTATTCGGACAAATGCAATCTAGATCTAAAATAAAGGAGTATGAAAAAAGGAATTCCCCATATTGCACTTATTGAAGCAGCCTTTACTATAAATTTGAAATATTTAATTACTTGGAAAAAACAGTTTATACATTATGTAGATGTCCATTTTAGTGAAAATTCCAAAGTACAGTATTATTAAATTATTATATCTGTAATCCCTAAAAGAGCATGCAGATATGTTTTCACAGAACAGTAAACAGATGATATTGCTGCTAAACTTTTGTCCTATTTTTTCAATTTCCCTTAAACAATATTTTATAGTAACTGATATTTTATAAATACCATTACAACTTTATTATTCAGCTACAAAGTCTAATATGATACATGACATAAAAATTTATGCATATCATTCTCTTAATTTGCACAAAAATGTGAAACTGTGTCCACTGAAATGTTTATAAAATGTAAGACTCGGCACTGAATTATCCAACACTTACTCATAAACCAGTCAATATATTTTGTGCCATTGCACTTATATGTATATTTATACATCTCTGTCTTGCACGTGATATAAAGCGATGAAGTGACCATTAGACCTAAATCTGTCATGATGTCAATAACAATATAGTATTGAACAAATGATTTACTAATCGGTAGGTAGACATTGATTACATATACAATGTGTACTGCTTACCATAACAAACTCATATTTGCAAAACTCTATACCTGCATCCATATTAGCATAATACATTTCAATAATTGAAAATTTAATTTTTAAAGGTTTTACTTCAATCGTAAAAATCTCTTGTAGAGCCTAAGAGAAACTTGTAGCGACATTACTTCAATGAAAACAAGCGGTTTTGAGCAAGAAGAAAATATTTGACACACAATTATTATCTTGTAACATATTTCGGTATCTGTTGTATTTTTGTGCTCCTATCTAACTAATAGGGATATTGCTTTTCAATAGTTAATCTAAAGTATAAAAGTCTGGTTTTAGTGGCCTAACTCCTCTAACAGGTCTAGATCAATTTTTATAAAATTACTTGTGTATATAATATTTAGTACGTTTGTAAATAAATCGTAAGATATCTCTTATATCCTTATGTGACAAGGGTGGCCTTATTAAAAAAAATATTGATGAAAAAATGCTACTGTTTTTTAGATTTGTCATCAAAGGATATCTATAATCGCGAATCTTTATTTTTCTTGTTCCACCTTCAATTTATTTTATCCAGGTTTAGTATTTTTGTATAAACAATATCCAAAAAATTTACCGTCATTCCTATTTAAAACATTCAAACATACAAAAGAATCTTTATTTTTTCATTTAATAACCAAAATATTCACTAGATATAATTTATATGGCAGAACAAAGTTTCTCGTGACATCTAGTAGATAATAACTAGGACCGTGGACTTGTCCAACCTCATCTCTTTCCAGTGTTTTTACGCTCAATTGACAAATATACTAAATACAAACATCACGCCAGTTATCCGCGAAGAGGTAGGCAGACGAGTGTAGTACACTCCCGCGTTCCAACAGCTGCCTCTAGGTCCCACTATGGAACAAGTGGTGAGCCTATTGCCTTACATCGAGCACAAACGACCAACATCACCAAAGAGGCATTCAATACAAGTAAATTTTTAATATGTTGCCTATTTTAATTTTTGATAGCTATCACACATTCAGGCAAAGCCCTTTGATTACTATTAGACTCAAATTCAACACGTGGACTTTAAGGCCACTGCACCAAACATTGTTGGATTTGTTAGCAATTCTGTCCCACATAATACAACATCACTCCTGTATATCGCCAAAGGAGGCCACAAGTGGACCTCAAGCAAATATAGCTTAGTCAGTAATACCGTTTATATTACAAAAATACAGAAATCAGGCGAGTAATAAAGTTTACGTAAAAATGTATAATGAAAACATTGTATATTTTTGTATTTTTTTCAATCGCTCTAGAACCAACAATTCCTTGCAATATTGCATCATCACATTTTTGAAACTCATATACCACTTAACTTACATATAACACACGCGGTAAGATATAATAAAGCACACAAATCTATCAACATTTACAATTCATAATTAATTACAACATCAAGCACTTACACTAAGGTCATTATAAGATTTCTAAATCACAGTGTCGAATTTGTGGAAACTTTTTCTGGAAAAAAAATGAATATATTAGTAACGATAGCCAAAGATCCAGTTTACAATAATTCAGTTTAATGACAATAATTGGGAAACTTACCCGTAGTTTTAATTCTATCCTATCGATTTCTCCACCCAACATGTCAACTATATTCTCTCCATGCTTCAACAGGAATGCTTCTACATCGTCTATAGTCACGATTTTCTTAATATCCTTCGATAAAAAAAATATTACTATTTTAATTCATGAAAATTTCATTGGCTCTCTTTAATAGAAACGAAAAATAACTTTTTGCAGGTTCAAATTTTTAGTAGATTATTTCCAAAAAGTACATCCTAATCAATATAATTATGATAAGAGAACTTAAATCATGAGAAACCCTCTTGATTTCTATGTGATGCAAACACATTTACCTCTAATAAAGCATTCAGGTCGTGTTTTTCTAAATATGACCTCGTAAGAGCTCTTCCATCAAAGTCAACTTCAGCCTAAAACAAACGTAGAACAAAATTAAGTTCTGAAACACACAAAACTAAAAATATTAGGTATAATCTAGAAACAAGTTCAAACCTTGTAGCGGATGAGATTGCTTCCGATGTCAATTCCCTTAACGTCGTGAATAGCTCGAATCATAAAATCTCTTTCTAATACACTGTTTATTTCATCCAATTGCTCTTGCGGTATTGACCTGAAAGCAGTACATAATTAAATCAATACTGATTAAACATATAAAAATTTTGTAATTATAAAGGAATTATACATAGGTGGGTACTTTCGACAAACAGCTTCAGGTCTTCTCTATTTTATAGGGCGCTTGGTGGAATAGTAAGTAACTATAAAAGTGAAAAATGTTACAATAACATTTGAATTTCTTTATTTTGATATGTCAAGTAGTTATAATAAAAATTTATCAGGTTATGCTATTTGCCAAACGAAGTAATTATATATAAAAACATTCGAAGTGACGACTTGTTCTTTCATTTCAGTCTTATGCTATTCATGGTTGCTTCGACAGGCTTTAATAGACTAGCAGTCACCTATAAAAAGGCAAGTGTGTCAAGCTTACACTTTCATATCAACTACAGTCTTCAAACACGACTACTATGAGAGCTTTATATTTATTTCAGACAATCTACTTATTCCTAGTAAAAGTACTATTAATCTAGATAATTTTCACCTCCCAACCAATGCTCCAACATTGCTTAGAATGATGAACGAGGCGACGCCACCGAGCAGGGTGCCCACCAGCAAGCTGCCCACGGCGTCTGGCAGCGGGTTGCCGGTGTACTGGGATATCGCCATGCAACTAGCTGCCACTATCACTCCGGCAACTGCTGCCGTGTCCTCCAACAAAACCACATTCACTGACGGATCAGAGCTACGCATAACTGAAAAACAAATGGTGACAATATTTTCAAAACCGAAATATGAATTTATGCAAAAACTATTTGTAATATTTGGAACTCATGTAACATCCCGCCTGTAATTTGTGAAGAGTACCCATCGAAGTTCACCAGCTACGTTTACATCCCACTACGGAATAGGTGCTGAAAGTATTGCCATACATCGGACACATATTCAGACTCGGAGCCAAGGCTCGGTAATCTAAACTAGATAAATTCCTTAGTGCCTGTCCCGGAAATTGAACACAGGACCTCCTGATCGGCAGTCGCGCTCGGAGCCTACACAACCAACGAGAGAGTCAATGTACCTGTATGTATACTGTGCAATGAATGAAAAGGATGTTATATTAATTATGTTAAAAAACTTACTATATTCATATAGAGTTACGTTCGCTTCTTTTGCTCCTTTCCTAATGGCATTTAGTGCAACCATCAATGTGGCTCCTTCGGAAACTACAGCACCGCCCAGCACAAAGTATGCCTAGAATTAAAGTGTTTCTCATGAAAACTAAATTTTTTATAGGTGAATATTGCTATTATTATTTTGTATGTTGTATCTAATACAGAAAAATAGTCACGAAATATAATTACCCAGTAGAAATCATGAAGAGGTTGTGGGTCCAGAATTCCTGTGACTCCATGATAAAAGGACAGACCAGAGCCAACACAAAAGATGCCCACGCCGGATATCAATGAAGATACATATCTCATATTAGTGTAACCATACGGGTGGTCCGGATCTGCAATCTGATGTAAACTTTATATTTTTAAATTATTATACTAAGGCTTTAAAAACTATATTATTATACCATTGGCTTTTAAAACTGTTGGAAAAATAATGTGTGTTATTTATAATGTACTGTAGAAAATTAATAAAAAAAATTAAAAATAAAAATACATAATTGTGATATATCACACCCTTTGAATTTAATTTTACCTGAACAGATTTGTGAATTCCATATGCCAAGATCAACTGATTGACTGTGTCAGCCAGAGAATGAATGCATTCTGAAAATAAACTATGTGATCCAGTGTAGAACCATGCACATAATTTAAACAGAAAGTTGCATCCATTTCTGTAAAATAGAAAGAGCTTTAAGCAGGACACTTCAGTTATAAACAGGAATATCAGTAAATTTTCACACTAAACTTCCATCCTTAACACTCCTACGGTACAGATGTGTCATGACATTAAGCAATAAATGAACAATTTTTCTTCATAATATGTAATAATAATCATATGACAGTTTAGGTCACTAAATATTATATTAAAGATAGTGTAATATTAAATCTGACATATTGCTCATTTTATTTATTAGTCTATTGTTTGCATGAAAGTGTAAATTCCTAGGCTATCTTGAATACCGTAACTAAGAATTAGCATTAAAATAATCAGTTGTTATACATTTACTCTCACACTACTGACAAAAACAAAATAATTTCTTGGGTTTTATCCAAAGTTTGTGTTTCATAGGAGGCTTACATTTTTCCAGAAAATGAAGTACATTAATCATGCCCTCATTTTTTCAACAAAATATATTGCTTTTAAAAAGAAACCTAATGAAACAATGCAAAGGACCCATACATGCCAATAGCAGTGAGAACCACTCTTCCCGACGTAGTTCTCAAGCCAACTTCCTCTACTCCATGCTTCAGTCGCTTATGACTCATTTCTCTTCTATAATTCCTGAGTCTCCTTTTAACAGTAAATACATCTGAAAAGTTAAAGCAGTAAATATATGGCTATTAAAATAAAATCAATATTGGTCAGTTACATTCTTGCAATAGTGACTGTCGTTACAGAGATTTTTCCTAGGTTCAAACCTGAGTGGGGACACTAATGGATTTTCTCAATTGGATTCCCTAGTTAAAATTTCTAATAGTATCTGGTAGTCTGAATTAATGTCCAGTGTGGCAATAAAAGCTCACTAACTCTTCCATAGTGGGATGTAACCTTAACTGATAAAATGTTGAAGTGTACTTCATGCTTCTGTCTACTTCTTGGGGGATTACAGGTACAATTTTAGGATTCGAATAAAAAATACAGACACCCTGGGAAAGTTTTAAATTGAAACAAGAACAATAAACTATGGTATATAAATAATTGATGAAATACAAATAATAAAGTGACAAACAATAATTAATAATATAACTTAGATAACAATAACATAATAAAAAATATTTTACCCTGTTCATATCTTCTCCTGTCCAATTCTCTTCTTAACAGTTCCTTCTCTAAAGATTCTTTGGATCCCCATACCTAAAAGTAGTGGATATCAAATAATATATAAATTCAGTTTGTCTAGTGAATGGTAAACTTATTGCCGAACTGGGTGTAGTCCATTTCATTGCTGCTCAGGACAAATATTTGTGTGAGAAACAGATATGTTTCTTCTGTTTCCAGGTGAAATACTTTTATCTAAGTATACAAAAATGTATACATGTAGCTGCTAGCTGGCTTGTTATTACAGCACAAACTTCACCCAACTTGGAATCAGACGTCAGATCAGATCATTTGTAAACTTGTCCTAAGTTAAATACAACATCACACCTGTGATCCCCAAAGATGTAAAAAGAAGGGCGTAGAACATCTTCCATTATGTTAAGCCCATCATGGAGTAGTTCTTGAGCTTATTACCATAAACCAAGTACAAAACCAGATTTGGAGATAATACTACAAATTTCAGATTAAAAGAACATAAAATCAAATCAAATCAAAATCAGGACTTTTTATCGCTTAGCAGTTGTACTTAGAACCAACAAGGTAGGCAGAATGTATTGTGTGATTATTGAATTATTAAGGTATTCTTATAACCATTATCTATTTAGGTAATAAAGTCTAAAGTTCTGAACAGTTATTGCATAGGTGTAGGAACAAACATATTTACAGTAGTGTTTCTTTAGTGATAGGATAATATACAGAGGTCTACCCGGGTTCGTAACTTCACGCCTGTAATCCCCGAAGGGGTAGGCAGAGGAATGCAGAACATTCCCACGATTCACCGGTTACATTT
>DWEI01002810.1:0-13695 GCA_018245875.1 Mysoria ambigua | reverse complement strand
GAACTACAAAAAAGGAAATCTGTTCAAGGAAAATACAAATATGCTGTATCGTTATTCAAACATGTCTATGTTTTGTCCTCATTAGATGCTATGATATCATTTTGTAAGAATCCAAGGCCCTACTTAAAACTTGAACACTTGGAACCTACTTGCAGAATGATTGTTATGGGTACTAAGTCTTCTGGCAAAACAATGATTTCAACATGCTTATCTTGGTTATTTGATGCACCATATATATGTTATCACACTTTTTTAAAGGATGAAAAGAAAAAAAAATACGATAGGTTTTCTAAGTCTATTTTATCAGAAATCATAGCGACCATTGAAGATGCAAGATTTATGAACTGGCAGAAAGCAGAAATAGAGAGAACTTCAAATTTAAATAGATGGTTCACAGATAATTTGAATATTTTAAAAACTTATACTACTCTATTTGAGAAGAATCTTAAGCTTATCAATGAAGAAGAAATCATTTCGGAAGAAGAAAAGACTATACGAGAAGCAGAATTACAAAGAATGAAGATGTTGAAAAGTTATTTATTATTTTTACCAATATTAGATGATTTAATATTATGTAAAACTACTATTTTAAATACAAATCTCATCCAATATGCACCTATTGAATTAACTACTGAAACACTTAAACCTAAATTACCTATGCTAGGTGATAAAGACGTTGATGAGGCTATATTTGCTTATATATTAGCAAATGATCTTCAAAACGATGTTTTACCCACGACAGAGGAGTTAATGAATGTAATGACACAATTACTCCTGTCGCATGACAAAGAATACTTAGATAATAACAAAACGTACGGAAAGTTTGTGATCGATGATTTTCCTTGTGATCCTGAGTACTGGGAATATCTTAATATATTTAAATTATTACCTGATTATACCATAGTATTAATTGAAAATAAAGAAATAGATATTGAGATATTAAAAAAATATATTGAAATAGACAAATCGATGAAAAAATATTCGGAACGGTATATTTTGTCGAAAGACCCACTTGTTAAAACAAAACAAGGTTTCAACGCGCCCTTATACATCGCTGAATCAGATATTCAGATTATTTTACATGAACTGATTAATGATGTATTTGATTTAATATTTGTAACACAAGATAACGAATATAACTATTCAGAGAAAATTACATCATTCACTGAAGCAATTGATAAATTTCGTGAAGAGTGGGAATCTGTGAAATTAAAATTAGAAGAACAATCAAAAGCTGTGATTGTGGTCGAAATTGAAAATAAAAGTGACATTGAAATTATAGATGAAGTCTTATTAAAGATAAGGCAAAGTTATTTTTTATCTTGCGTACCTTTAGAAAGCGTTGAAATGGAAGAGAAAGATGATGAGTATAATGTTGTTCAAGATATGTTAAGTTATAATGACCCGTACTACTTGGGCGAAACTAATATTTACTGTCCTATTGCTTATTATGAGTATGGTGTAATATGGGAAGGAAAATCGGAATTTTGCACACAGTTTGATAATAAATTATATTATTGTAGTACAGAACAATGTCTGGATATATTTCAAAAAGACATCACTAAGTATCTCACCCACAATAAACCATTTAAAAACTTGCCACCTTTAAGAATTTGTATAATAGGAAATATTGGTTGTGGAAAAACTTTACTTTGTAAACAAATATCCAAGGAATTAGGTTTAATACACATTGACTTTGCCGAATTTATCAACTATTATCTAATACCCCGACATTTTAAGAAAATTGGTAGACAACATGAAAATAGCTTTAAAGATACACCATTAGATGATGAAGCTGTTATGGAATTTCAGGTAGATGAAGAAAATGACAAAATAATATCAGATATATTAGGTAATGAAAATGAGATTCGACGCATAATCAACAATTATTTTGAAAAAGGGATCCCATTATTATCACCCTTGATTCAAAGACTTATTGGAATGTTATGGCGTACAGAACCTTTTTCTAGAATTGGATTCGTGTTAGATGGTTTTCCTAAATTACCTAGTGACGTCGAAGAAATGATTGCATCCTTTTGTATACCTGATTTAATAATTGATTTACAAGGGAGTTTGGAGAAAACGCTTGAAAGATTATCTCCAAAAATGTTAAAGAAATGGAAACTGCAATTATTAGATGCCAAAAATGAAGCTAAAATGAAACTTAAAATAAAACAGAAAGAATGGTTCAATTCGGTAATGCAGGAAGTTGTTATAAAACTGATAATTGACGATATCATGAACAGTATTATTTCGGATGGGAGTGTAACTGATATGCAACTTGAAATTAATGCGTCCATTCAAAGTACTATAATTGATGCCTATCCCTCGGGGTCTGAAAATGTTGATGTAAATTTGTTTAATACGTACAACGAAGTAATACGAGAAAAACCAGCACCGGTAGATCAATCGCAATGGGAAAAGGCAGAAGATGTTTTAGAAAAAATTAACGCTAGATTGGAAAGTATTTTTGAAATGGATGATGAAAATATACAAACAGTAAAAGACATTTTAAATGAACATAAAATAAAGAATCTATCTGTAAACGGAAATAAACCCGCAATGAAAGTATATAAAGAAGTATTACCCATGCTTTCTGTTTTAAGAAACCGAAATGAATCTTTTTTTGAACAAACATTTATAATTAGTTCTGATATCGCTGAAACGCTTTTAACTGAGGGATTTTATTTGATTAGCAAATTTAATCGGATGTGTCCCGTTTTTATATTTGAAAATACTCATGTTATAATAAATCCTTATACCACGTGTAAACGCATGAACAAAATATTTCCTGTCATTCACTGCTCATATATATATTTTTTGTGTTCCTCTAATAATGTACAGAAATTTCGAAATAACCCTCTCAAATATATTAGCAGTAACGCAATTAATTCATACTCGGAGTATCCATTGCGAATTAGCATTATTGGGGAGCCTAAATCAGGAAAAAGTGGATTGGCAGCTAAAATAGCCCAACGCTATGGGTTGATGTGTATATCAAGAGGACTGGCTATACGACATATTTTAGAAAATATGTACTGGTCGGAACTAGCTTCTAAAATAAAAGCTAAACTTGAATTGGGTAAATGTATTGATGCTGAACTTATAATGCACGCTGTTCACACAGTTATTATTGATCATCGCGCGGTTACAAATGGCTTTATTTTTGATGGGTTTCCTGATCAGCCAGCGGAAGCTACAGAATTGCTTAAAATAGGACTTTATCCGCTCATAGTATTCAATATAAGTAGTAGTATCAGTACTGTTTTGAGAAATTCGCAAAATGAACTGTACTATCTACTGATTAAACAAAAGCCTCCATATTCTCAGTCATTTATAGAGTATCGCTATGTAAAATGGCAAGATACTTGTATTAGATTAAAAGAATGGATAAACGACGATATTCAAAATCTTCATGCTATCTGTGGAGACTCGTCGAAATGGCAGTGCTTACAGGATGCTACTGTGCATATCGAAGATATAATTTTTAAAGTAAATTATTATTTATGTAATGTTAAAACAAATATTGTGCCGGCTGGTGTAATGTGTTTCACCAATAAGATATTCGAAGAACGAATGTCTTCGTTCAAAAATCTGTGTCCGATTTGTCTCCGTGAAAACATTCTGCGACACAATAGTTTTCCCGTCGATAAAAAAGGACTAGTCCAATTTGGCAAGTTTCTGTATTGGTTATGTCCTGATCATATAGACTTAGGACTGTCTAATCCAAATGTTTATTTAAGGGGTAATATAAATGTACCAGAAATTCCAACTGCTGTCAAAACTATAAGCCCAAACCTACTTTACGAGGATGGAATATGTATCGTTACATACGCAGAAAATCTACCCGCTCAAAAAATTATTAGAGGCGATCGAAAGTTTGCTGCTAGTTATGGTCAAAAACATTATTTGTTTTGCACTTTGCAATGTTTAAATAAGTTTTTAGCGAAACCACATAATTATTACAACATCAGTGTTTTCAAGGAAGCTGCTATGTTTCCGAAATTAAGTTTAGGTTCTTTACCCAATTTAGGTTACTTAGAACAAACTCTTGGTAATATTTTAACACAAGCTTGTTGTTATATTCATGTTACAAGACCTAAATATCCCGGACTTAATATCGAAATATCCGGATTACTATTAATCGCTTTATACTTGAAAGTTCATAATCCACTCATTCCAAAATCTGTCTTACCGATGTACGAAAAAGCTTTTAGAGTATACGAAGCTCGATGCAAGCTTGTTAATGATCTAAGCTCGCGTTTAAAATCTATGGACAACCCATTTGCTATGTATCCCACAAGCTGTACTCCGCGAAAGATACGCCCCGAAGTTCTCGAAGAATCTAGCATTGTTTCGATGTCGAAAAGCGTATCTATTTGTTCTACTATTAAGAAACTCGATGAATAATTTATTTAATCATTTTTTTCTATTATTATTATAATTACTATTGTCATCAGACTGACCAAGTTTCAGTTTGACTATGGCCGTTCAGGTCAGTATAACAAAACTGACAATTGAAACGTGGCCAGTCATGACCGTAATGATCCTGTATTAACAGGTACATTACGCCATTATCCAATTGTTGAATGATATAAATTTTTACATGTTGCTTGAACACTTATGTTATATTCTTATGTTGTTACTTCATTGGAATTTCAGTTGATTTTGGTTTAATTTAATTTTTACATTAAACTTTTGCATTCATAACAGTCTCTTTATATTAAAAAGTTGTTATGCAAAAATTGAGTAGCATATATGCAACAAAATATGAAGGTAATAGGAAACAACCTAATTAAATATAGTCTTCGTTATACTACAGGTGTCTAACAAGAGTTTTTTTCAGCACGTAGGGTACCAGTTCCCGATGAGCGTTTCGAATACCTTTGCCAGTTTCATAAACCTGCAAGGTGAGTGAAGTTTAATATAATTTTCAATGAAATATTTATTGATAGTTAAACACCGCATTTGGGATGTCCGGAAAAATAATGCCATTATCAGCATGGCACTACAAAAAAAAATAATTTAGATTTTCTAGTGGTTCGGAGTCTGGATATCTGGCGGAAGAATGGCAATAGGCGCACTACCTATTCCATACTGGACGCAAACATAACGGAAACGTGGCTGTGTTTAACATTCCTTCGCCTACCTCTTCAGTTACGTTATCATTATCAGCCTATGTCTAATGTTGAACATCTCTCTTAATTTGTTTTTCTTGTGACCATAATGATTTTGCTTGTAAATATGCCAAACTATGTCGTTCGCTTACTGTTGTTTATAATCCACAGCAAAGTACCGGCGTTCTTGAATGTGGTCGACATAGCCGGTCTCGTGCGCGGCGCGGCGGAGGGGCAGGGCCTGGGCAACGCTTTCTTGTCACATATCAAAGCATGCGACGCCATTTTCAACTTGTGCCGTTAGTATAATTTTTTTATTTGACAGCATATTATACATGTTAGTGATATATTAAATAACAATTTTTCTATTTTGTTAGTTTAAATTGATTTGTACGTAATTAATATCTGAGGATGGTGAATAGATTTAACGTTAACCGATTAACGATTAACATCGTTAAACGATTGCAAGTTGACGTTGTTTTGTACATTAACATGTAGGTGTTCTGTATGCGCGCTGTGCGTTGCAGGCGCCTTCGACGACGAGGACGTGATCCACGTGGACGGCGACGTGGACCCCGTGCGCGATCTGCACACCATCGGCGAGGAGCTGCGCCTGAAGGACGCGGAGCAGCTCGCGCAGAGCCTCGACAGACTGGACCGCAGCGTCAACCGCGGCGGCGAGAAGAAACTCAAGCCGGAATATGTAACAGTTTCTTCTTTTTAATATAATAACATTTGTGACAAAAACTAGACAATAGTAATAAAATAGTTAATGAGAATAATATAATTCGTTATGTGATAAAGAAATATTTGTTTTTATGATTCTGATCTATCTCGTTACAAATTACAATGTTACCTTAATATATTTTTTGCAGGATGCCTTATTGAGGATAAAAACTGTTCTAGTTGACGAGAAGAAACATATTCGTTTCGGAGACTGGAGTGCGGCAGATGTAAGTGAACAGGATTATTTAAATGATAATTACAAAATTCAGAAAATAAAACTGTTTAATGAATAACTTAAAACCGTTCAATGAAGGGGGCACAGCAATTGATGTGTTGCTTTTGTGTTATGCTGTTGCATATATTTATATCCTGTTTATTATCACTTTAACACATTATAATATCTTGTTCATATATTTCATAATTACTTTCAGATTGAGGTTTTGAATAAGTATCTCTTCCTCACGTCGAAGCCGGCTTTGTATCTTGTGAATCTTTCAGAGAAAGATTACATTCGTAGGAAGAACAAGTGGTATGGGCATTTTTTGGAAATATATTATGAATTTCCTGTAAATATTATACTGTATCTTAATTAAGTAATGGCAAAAATTAACAAAAACATATGCAAACATGGTAGATAAATATTAATCGGAAAATATACTTATTCCTTTAATTCTTTGGTCAGGTTACCGAAGCTTAAGGAATGGATTGACAAGAACGACCCCGGAGCACCGCTCATACCGTTTTCTGGTGTGTACGAGAGTAAACTGCTCGACATGGAGCCCCCTGAGAGGGAAGCCTTCATAAAGGAAAACGTTCCCAGGTAATGTTGTAAAAAATTTAAATCATTAATATTTTTATTATTTAGTCCAGAGTAAATGAATAATTGCTAATTTATGATATCATAATTTTGTAATTACAGTGCACTGGATAAGATCATAGTTCAAGGCTACAGAGCTCTTCAGCTCGAATACTTCTTTACTGCTGGCCCTGATGAAGTCAAAGCGTGGACCATACAGGTGACTGCTCAGATTGTCATGGTATTGTGTGAAAATGTTCATAGAACACTCCTGCGTTTCCCCGGTTACATTTACATCCCACTATGGAATAGCTGGTGAGTCTGTTGCCATGCATCGGGCACATATCCAGACTCCGAGTCACTATTAGAAAATATAAATTAGAAAAATTTTGTATTGCTCTACCCGGAATTGAACCCAGGAGCATCTGATAATCAGTAACACTTACAACCAACAAGATCAACCATTTGAATACTAGCAAAAATATATTTGTTAATAAATTTTAAATACTAAGTAAAACATTTTTTAGAAAGGGACAAAAGCCCCGCAGGCCGCCGGCAGGATCCACACTGACTTTGAGAAGGGCTTCATCATGGCGGAGGTCATGCACTTTAAGGACTTCAAGGAGGAAGGCACCGAGGCCGCTTGCAAGGCCGCGGGAAAATATCGCCAGCAAGGTACTGTCTTTCATTCAAAATACAAAATTTGTAATGAAGGCGACAACTATATTATAATAAGAACCAAATCATATTTTACACAACATGTCTGGATTAAAATATGTATTTTCAATTTTATACAAAAAAATAATAATGGTTGTGCTATATGACATGAACCATTAAATAAATCACGGGATTTTTTCTTTACACTTCACTGCTCACAGTTCTCAAAAGTATTCACACTATTATATTGTTATATTTAATACAGAGGATAAAAAAGAATTTCACAACGGTTATTGCAAGAGTATTTTATTAGAATTTCACAGCGGTAATCAGTTGGTACTCTAAAACAATAATACCAACATACGCACTAACAGGCAGGAACTACGTGGTGGAGGACGGCGACATCATCTTCTTCAAGTTCAACGCGGGCGCGGGGCTGAAGGACGCCAAGAAGAAATGACGAAGCAAGGTGCTGCTGCTCGTGGTGCACCTGCTGTACCTCAACCTCGTGCTGTACGCGCTGCTCGGCGCGCGCTAGCGCCCACACCGCACTAATACTTTGTAACTAATGTCGCTCCTCTCTTGCGACAACGATGTGTGATTGGTGTTTATATATAAATATAAGTGCATTTATCGTAACACGATTGTTATTGATATGTATCGGCTTAAATTAAATATTTATATTATTGATTGTAATGTTATTATATAACTTCGACGAGTTCTTCTACTCTTGTTATTTCTTTCTCGACTCCGTCGGCGCTCTCCGACTCCTTTCTAATAGCGTCGTTGAATACCTTTTCGAGTACAATGCGCAGTTGTTTCAAGAATTTCTTGAGATTTATATGGGATAGTATGTCTTGATCTGTGATTGTAGCTAATTTCTCTTTGTCTTTTTCGGACTTTTTCATCATGTTATTGAGTACGTATGACGCCGATTGAGTTACTGCTTCTTCCCATTCCTACAATTTATTGACATGTGGTTGAGTAACAAAGTCAACAACAAAACAAACAAATGACGTTCGCGGCCTTACCTGGGAGAGTTCATATAAAGAGGAGAAACACAACATTTCCTCTATCAGATTAAGCGTAAAGTTGTCTGCAACATTATGCTTTAGCAAACACATAATTAAATTACCCATCGCAGACAATGTACAACCAGCCCTGAAATTTAAAAAAATAAGTTAGACAATTGTGTATATACATTTTATAACTTCACACAGCTCAGAAAAACAAAAATTTATAACGAGGCAAGTGGCAAATTCGTGGTCCTGGTCTCCGGGCGACGGGGGACGGGGGAAGGGGTCATGAAAAATGACGGTTGGCAATAATGTCCCAATGGTTGCAAAAATGAACATGTGAACCGAACTGGAAATATAGTAATTTATTAATTTGTTAATTTAATTTAATATTCCCATTTTTTTTTCGTTGTTTTTAATAAAGTAGGCAGTGTATCCTTAACAAAAAACATAGTAAGTTATCTTACCCCTTGTAGCCTACTGTAAAATTAACCAATAAGATTAAATTTAATTAATAATAATTAATTTGATTTAATTTTAGAAACATTTCACGTGGCGTTTTCCTTTGACGATTAATTTTCTTGATTATAGTGATTGATAGACATGTAAAAGGTACTACATAGCTTCTTACCAACTTTTTTGAATTTACGTAATTTTTGTCTTGTTTGCTCAATATTATTTACTGTACATGTTGCCACCAGTAGGTACTGACGGAATACGACTGACGCTCATGTAGGCTGCCTCGTCTGCAGTTCCCACACACTAGCCACGCCGCGTACTGTGCCCCTTCGCCCTCGCACTCGAGAGCGTCATCACAGCTCGCCAGGATATAGCCATACTCGTCACAAGTTGAATAAAATACAAAGTGAATGACTTTGACCCACCTGCAAACGTTTTCTCTGCTCTCGATAACATCTTCAGCGGATTGAATGAGGCGCTCGTGCGTGTCCCTCATGAGGAGCTCTAAGGGGTCGCAGTCGGCGGGCGGCAGCGACGCGAACTGCACTAAGAGCCTCTTTTGAATCTCCGTAAACTGTCTTTGAAGCACGCTGAGCTCGTTCTAAATATGCATTACATATATAAAGGTTATTGTAATATGACAATAGATCTTTTTTTATTCTTATCATAACAGAGCTTTAAACCTATTTCAAAATTTTCCTTCCCCATCAACAATTATATATTATTTTATTCAAATAACCAACCAACTGTCTAGCACGAACCGTTCTTGGGAACAAGTACCACTTCAGGAAATCATCTTCCTGGTGATTAACTGAGCAACTGTCTGTAGGCAAAGGCCGTGTCCTCGTTAAACTTACTTCCCTGTTCTTCAGTGCAATCCTCTCCTTTGCGTGAGCTTCGACGCATTTCAAAAACTTGTGTATAATCTGCTTTACTAATTCCGTGTTCAGCTGGAAATGTATACTGAAGTTGTTCGCTCCCATACGTCGATGGTACTCGTGTAACGCATTGGCGACATTACTAAGCAACGGGGGAAGGTCTGTATAATCACTTGTTTCGATAATGTATCGTTGATCATAACTCTTCAACGTGACACGACGATTAGTGGCTCTGTACATGAATGTAACTGATCCCGTAGGCTCGCTGGTAGTTGACAATTCTTCTTTGCTGAATTCTATAAGAGTTATATAGACAAAATGTTATACAATAACACTTTACGAGGATTAGTAAATATCCTCAAGAGCCTATTCTGTGAGGATCGTCAACAATATTTAAATATTAATTGGTTGTTTTGCACGTTAGAGGCAGTTCCAAATCGAGCACCATTAACGATTCTGACAAAATTTAGAAAAAGTTCAATATACGTGTACCTGTAAATATATCCTTTAACTCAACACAAGGATGACTTGAAAACATGGTTATTTGAATATCGTTTTCAGCATTAACATTCACCGGTGAACAGTACAAGCTCAAAGGCAAACAAACTTTCTTTGTGAGTACATATATTTTTTCTGTACTATCGGTGATCGTGAATAGAACCGTCAGCCATGTATCGGAGACATCCGCATCACTGGACAGATACACTTGTACCTCAACTATTTCAGTTCCGTTGACACTGTCTAAACATATTATTGTTTCCGAGCATTCGAAGGGGGGAACACAATCGTATGTTATCTGTATACTCTGAATAAGCTGTGGCTCTGCGCACGTCAGCATCACCACTATCGGGCACATGAGCAAGTGCAGCGCTCGATCTTTGCCGTTCATTGACGTTGGAAAGAGATTCTGAACCGGTTTGCCAGCGTCCGCTGTTATTTTAACGAGTTCATCCATGTTCGCATCGCACTCGTTGGCCTCTGTAATATATCTCAATAAATTAATCATCAGCAGATACAGGACGAGATGATTCCATGAGATTGAATTACACAATTACCTCCGTTGGATTCTAAAACCCTTTGAAGTTCTTCTTCGACGGTCTCCAATTCGGCCTGCACCTGCTGCGGGTCCGTGGCGTCGCTCACCGCGGCGGCGGCGGCGCCGGGGTACAGGTCCGGCTCCGTTCCCAAGTAGCACACGTTGACAACGCCGCTTGTGCACAGCGCCACCACGCCGCCCGGCAGCGAGTTGGCGAAGCACCGCGACACTGCTACCACCCGGTCCAGAAGGTCACACGCCCACAGCAACGTAGTGCCTTCATAAATGTATAACTTGGATTCGTCTGAAGCAACCATAATTAGTAATCTTGACGCCGGTTCTGCAATTAAAATGATATTGCTCATGTTTACATCTATTTTTAAATTTGTAATGAAAATCTATTAATAATGATGTATTAATACCGATGTATATAAATATATATTAAAGGTAGCTATTTAATATTCTCAATAATATTCTCATATTCTCAAGCTATTCAGCTATTCTCAATAATAAAATTATTCTTTCCAACGACTATACATGATATCGTTATACAAAGAAGGTACTTGTAAATGCTCATAAATCAAATTATATAGAGAAAATATACCTATATGCATTAATGGTCAAATAGGTATTAAAGATACTTACCATAATACCACCCAATGAGGTATGCATGAAAACAAACTGGCATGTAATCAAATCGAATCATAAATTTCATCAAGCCATTATCTTGGAAACAATACAGATGCCTCTCACCGAGGGCAACGATGCTAGAGAAATTGGTGCTAGTCTGTAATGAAAAGTAAAAAGTATATTTATTCTCTCTATATTTCTGCCTATCACGATCCATATAATATTATGTTCATGTAACATCATGTCTGTAATCTCAGAAAAGTTAGGCAGAGGAATGCCGACTCTTCCACGTTTCACCAGTTTCGTTTACGTCCTACTATGGAATAGGTAATGGACAAGGTGTTATAAGAGAATTGGGCAAAGAGGAAATTTTAACTCAATAACATGTGAGTGTATACTGTTTTTACGAGCGCTTTGAAACTATTTTACCGCGCAAACGATAGGAAGAGATTCCAACAACTCACTGGCGCCCTTAATAAGACTGAAAGTGATAAAACGTAATAAAGACACGTAAAACGTGAGCGTGTACTGCACTCCTCTGCCTACCTCTTCTGGGATGAAAGACGTGATGTTACGTTTTAATCAACAATTTGAGTAATAGCATAAGGCAACGAGGTTGGTCATAAAATTACCCGAATCACTTGAACGCATAAAACCTCTTCACCGACATTGTACATCCACTGTGGAATATTCTTTTTGTTTGTCCGTGCGTTCAACTCGCTGAATTCCTCCAGCTGTTGATAACTGCAATATAACAAGCGTATTTTGCTTATCGTATGTTAAATGTAAACAGTCACACAGCGTGACTGTATAATAGGTATATGTTAGATTCATACTGACCTATATATCTTCATCACCCAGTTAGACTTACAAATCACGAATAGGTCACTGGTTGCGACATAACTCACGGGCCCCGGTATTATAATGTCATTGAATATACACATAAAGAGAAATGTGTCTTGATCAAAAAAACTAAATGTACCATCCAACGCTTGTACACAAATCAAATCCCTTGCTTTGGACTTACCAAACGGACCTATAGCCATATTATGAGCTTTTCTTGTAAACGAATGTTTTACTAATACCGTGGCATAGTTCTGTTCACCTAAAACAATATTGTTGTATTCAAAATCATTTCCTGAGAGTTATCTAAGGCGAGTGTTTTTAGTTATATATCCATATAGAAGAATGTAAAGAACAATAAATGTATAGCTATAATGATTTAGATTGTTTACCTGGGCCATTATGAATTCCTTTTCTGTTTAAATTGTATATTAGATAGCTCTGAGGGTGAAGAATTAATATTTGTCTATCGTCAGCATTGCTTAAAAGAAATTGATTCGATTATTATTATTTTGTAATGCTCAAACATAAACTGGACTGCTTAGACTAGACACATAAAAAGAAATTGTCTATTATTAAGTATTAGTTGTAGTTTTTTCTTAAGAAAATTAACGTCATGTCACGCCTGTAATTCCCGAGTCCCACTACGGAATAGGCAATGAGTCTACTTTCATACACGGCGCACATATCCAGATTAAGTGAGAAAATACATATTTGAGTTTTTTAACGCATTTAACGTCACTAACACTGAGAATATCACAGGATACATTTGAAAAATATTAATAAGTATAAATCAATGTCACCATTTGTTTGCGTAGTTGTAATTGTAACATATCGGAAAGATAGAAATAGACAAAAAATCCTAAAATATGAAAAACACTAATGACGTAATGATGCATTAAAGTATAAGTTTTAAAAACATAAAAAATATTTACCTAACTTATTTGCAAACGAAAATCGAGGGTCAATTTAATAAAGAAATATGTTATGTTCTGATGAATATCATAAAGTTCTCAGAACGAAGGTCCTGTGATCAGTTTAACTTTCCTCTTCTTTTCTTACCACCACACATCTGACCTAATTCTATTAGTTAATCAAAATTTTGATACACATACTTACGTAGTAAACTTCCCCGTTTCTATATGCAACACTATTGTTTCTAATTGTAATTCTAGTATAGTATCGGAGGCATTCTTTGATATGTCAGGTTTATATATTTTGAGTTGAGATCCTTCGCTAACAATAAGACAGTCACTGTCGCTGTGCGAATTGAATTTATCAACTTTAATACAGCTAGCATTTTGTAATCCATTACGATATTCCTCACTTTGTAGTATATTATTAGACCACCATTCTTTTACTTTGAAAAGCGACATTTTATACCAATTCAGACCCAACAAGAATAATAATTGTTTGTAGTTAATTGTATCTTAGCAACGCAGTGCCTACACAGATAATAACATAACGTAACTTCACGCCTGTAATCCCCGAAGGGGTAGGCAGAGGAATGCAGAACATTCCCACGATTCACCGGTTA
>DWEI01002809.1:0-13699 GCA_018245875.1 Mysoria ambigua | reverse complement strand
CAGCCACACGGGCAACAGGTCGAGCATGCGTTGCATCCGAAGCACAGCGATCTCAACCCGTCGGGATGACGTTAGGTGGTTTACAGTTGCTCGTGTACAAACCAGTTCAGTCTTCAAGTGTAACCTTATCGACGAGCTTGGAATAGAACAAACATAATTACATTATTAATAATAAATTACAATCAATTGTCTGCCTCGTTGGTCGTGTTGGTTGCAAGTGCGACTGCCGATCGGCAGGTCCCGGGTTCGATCCCCGCCCGGATCGAACGCTACATAGTTTTCTAATTTAGATTTTCTAGTAAGTAATTCGGAGTCTGGATATGTGCCTGATGCATGCAAGAGGCTCACCACCTATTCCATAGTGAGACGTAACTCGTGAAGCGTGGGAGTGTTCTTCATTCCTCTGCCTTCCTCTTCGGGGATTACAGGCATGAAGTTATGTTTACTATTAATAAAGATAAATTCACATAAGCTAACTATACTAGTAAATGAACACAAACAGTTGTATTATTAATATATCTTTTTATTCACTACTTATTAAGCTAACAAACGCTAATAGGATTCCCAGTCGAAATGGAGATAATTATGTGAAGCGAACATGTTTCATTAATGCCTGATTTTATGCTGCATTATTATAATAATACAAAAAAAAACGATGGGAAATACGATATTACATGTGATTTGTGCTTTCTGAAACTTTAAGTAACCAGTCAACCCGTGTAGAGGAACTTCTGCATGTCTAAGGGAACAAAATTTATCCTTTGCGCTGAGCTGGTCGGGCACTTCCGGTGCACGCAGGCCGGGACTCCGCTCACCTTGTTAGGAGCGACAGTTTGTGCCCGCAATTAACTGCGGTCGGCCCCGGAGCCCCACCACCACCCACGGCCGCCGACCGAAGGCCACAGCTGTATAGAGACTAGTATTACATATCATTCACATAACTCATGTACATAAGACATCAACTAGGTAAAACCGACCATTGTGAATTTTCATCGACATATTGCGTATTAAGCCCGGATTATTTTCCACCTTTCCACCTTCGAATCGAGTTGTAGGTAATTAAAATAATTAAGTGCGAAAATAATAAATATCCGCAGCAGGCGCTGCGAAAATCACTATAGGTAGTGCTATTAATCGCATTCGCGCGTTAATGAATGCGCTGATTAATTTATTAGCGACCGCAGCCCCGTTGAATTGATAGCTGTGACCTGTACCTTCACTGTAAAATTGACGCGTATAGCAATATTTTTGTGTAACGAGACTGCGATTTATATCGACAAACGAATAATCGTAACTAATTACGTTAAGTAATTACACACATATTTTGTTCGTAATCGCCAACTAATAAATAATCCCGCTGTTCAATTAAGTCAAATCTCAATTGGAGTTTTATGATGGATAAGATTATCGTTTATTCTCATGTAGGTACTTATGATTATGTAAGTCCTTATTGTTCTTAAGTATTATATAATTAAGTCTATTAAAATTCAAAATAGTGTAAAAGTTATTAATAATTAAAGCACGTTTTTCGTGGCAATGTGACCTGTACAAAATGTTCCTTGTTATTCTTTAGTCGTTACCGTACTGTCAACTCTAAACGACCGAGATAATGTTACGAACGACTGTGTGAGCTTTGAAAAACGGATATAATGAAACTTCTTGTAATCAGTTATTCCATTTTATAAATGATGTTGTGATTTTCTATTTCGTTAATTGTTTCAGTAATGAACACTAATAGGGTATCATAAACAGTTAACTAATAATAACGTTTATTTTTATATCAATACTTGCTAATTATTTTTTACCGCATACCGTTAAAATGACTAACGAAAAGGTTGGAAAGATTATTATCATGTTCCCCAGTTTCATGTGGGATGGGATACATTATCGGTGTAACGGTGAAGGGGGTCGCAGATTGGGGTCCCCGAATTATCGGTCGGATACGTATAGTTAATGATCGTTTTTGTGTCAATGCTTACAATCCTATACAGATAGAGAACACGCTGTAGTACCAAGTTTATTGTTACATATAACAATATTATAACAGGTAACAAGATGTAACAATACTAGATTTGGTCAGGAATTAGAGCATGAAAATTTAATATCATTGTTATACTTTTACTCTCTGATAATATCATCAAATGAAATTAAAATGTTGCTTACAATTTGAGTTAATTGTATTGATTTATATGTTCCATGATCCGCGTAAATAGATATATAGAGAAATTGGACACAAATGGGAAAATAATAAATATAATAAAAAACGTAACTTCACGCCTGTAATCCCTGAAGAAACAGGCAGAGAAATGCAGAACACTCCCACGTCTCACCAATTACGTTTACATCCCAATATGGAATATGTTATGAGCCTATTGCCATGTATAGGGCACATATAAAGACTCCCAACCCCTACTAAAAATCTAAATTACAAAAATTTTGTAGCGTTCAATCAGGGAGTCGAATCTCGGACCTCCTGATCGGCGGTCGCATATGTAACCAACACGACCAACGAGCCGACCCCCCCTACAATATAAACTCGGATATTGTAATGAATTTAAATATTTTAAAAGCAGATTTTTATCAATTCCATTACTAAGTACAAACATTTTAAAATTTCGACTACTTTAATGATATTTTCAATGCAATCCATTTTACAAACAATATTGTAGGTTAAACCGAGTATCTGACACCACTAGACATTGTTGCAGGTGAGTTGGCTTTAATCAATGACGTTAACAAAAATAACAGTAAAAAAACGCTATATTTCTCTTACGAATACAGTTAAACAAAATGTTCAAATCTCTGATTTTAAATCAACACAACACCGACGCTACAATCCATCGCACCCATTCCGAGTGGAAACGAACATACAATGTTGTTGATGCCATAAAAATTGAACCTTTACATTGTACATCCATTAGTATCTAACTTCGGAACTAAAACACCTAGCAGTTCCAATATACAAGGTAATAAGGCAACAAGCCGTGCAGCGGCGGGGGAGGGGAAGGGAGGGGTTAAAGTTTTCTAATTATAGTAAACTAGTACTGCGACATTAGAACCGCGCAATTAGATACACTCAGTGCGTTTATTAATAGCCTGCAGGCTTGCTATATATTATAAACATATTTGAAATACTGAGGAAAATAGAAACTTCAAGCAACCGAAACGCTATTTAGACGACTTGTACTGTTCTTAACGAAATTTAACATCACACATGTAATCACCGAAGATAAAATCGTGGGAGTTTAGTACACTCCCACATTTCACCAGTTACGCTAACTACTCACAATGAATAAGAGTGCACTTCGGATGTGCTCGGAGTTTGGATGGGTGGTAAATCTGTTGCCATTCACCGGGCTCAAATCCATTTTAATAAAATTAATAAAAGACTAACTAAAACACTCGTACAATATGTCACAACGAAACAAGCGAATTGCACCTTATGTAACACAATTTATATGTAACCGGTGAAACGTGGGAGTGTTCTGCATTCCTCTGCCTACCACTTCAGAGATTACAGACGTGAAATTACTTTTTTTACAGGGGAGAAATCTTCTAAATCCCGTATCCTCAGAGGGATACTGGGTCAAATAGATCTTTTACCGGATTAAAAACCCCTCGACGGCCTTCTGTTCTGATAGCATGACTCCGGATCAGAGCTCATAGTCTGGCCCTAATCTACAGATTCTACATGTCACACTTGACAGTAAATATTTAAATTAAAACCTAATCACATTGACAACACCATAGTTACAAATATATAACAATTAAATAATTATCCTTATTTATAATCTAAACAGCCTATATCAATTGATAAATATCCATGATTATTTTCGACCCTTTCAATGTGGCTTTTACAAGTAAAGGCTTCCTTTCATAATAACGGTTTAAGGTCAGCGTACCGTACTTACAAAATGAAAATTGTCACATTTCACACGCCTTAGAAAACTTTATGAAGATTTACAATATAAGTTCGTCGTATTGTTTTTTGACCTAATCTAGTGACATCTGAAGTTAAAAAACGTTAAAGGATTTGAAACCCATACTTGAGTTTTAATTATGACCCACTAGGGTATCATTTAACCGCTAGAAAATATTTTGACTGTACTAACACGAATTAATTCTGGCCGAATATGAAGAACTGGCAACTCAAATATGAATGAGGGCGAAGAAAATTTCAACTTCCACAAGGCAAATCAGTTCAAACTCCTTCAGTACTTCCAAATACTTTGCTGAAAGCACTTGTTAAATATAGCTTTGTCTGGATCAATTTTAATTAATAACTTGAGATGTACTTAAGTTCTTCTAAGTCTGTGTAGTAAAAATAAGCTTTAAATCCTCTTACAACTTTGACCAGACCTACAAAAGATCACATTTTAATTTTAAATGATTTTGATGGTTTTTGTTCTGGTTTATTGTTAATACAAGTTGAATAAACATCCTATTATTATTATTATTAACTCGAAAGTGTGTAAGTATGGATGGGTGTTTGTTAGTCTCTCACGTAAAAACTACTAAATGGACTTTAATGACACTTTATAATAATATAGCTTATGCATCAGAATAACACATAGGCTAAAATTTATAAATATATTCTATGAAATGCCTAAATTTACCAAGTACACGTAAGTTGGATATGCCGCGCTGGCGTCCGCGTTGCGCCCCTCGGCTCTCGCCCCTACCTCATCTGCTCACCTTTTTGTCTAGGTTTTTAATTTTTTTTTCTCTATACTGCAACATATAAGCGACCTTTTATTATAGAATTCCCACGAGGTCGCTATTTACACGGGATAACTTTGTGACACACTGATTTCCACACGGATGAAGACGCGAGCACAACTACATAGTTACAAACAATTTATCTAAAAGTTTAAAAAGTAGAGTAAAATATTTTTATTACTACATTTCCCATGCATTGCGACTGTTTTAAAACGTTGTAGTAGTTTATTGTATGAAATAAAAAGTGAACTTAATATTTTGAGCTATGGAAACTCATTTAACCTTAAATGAAAGTAAAGTTTTGCTTACACTATCACTTCATTTTATTCATTTATATGTTCCTTGAACCGCTTAAATAGTGAAATGGAAAATTTGAATACAAACGTAAAAATTAACCCAGAAATGAACACTAAACAAATTGCTTCTAAAGATATATAAACCTATAAATGGATTATTTCAATTAATTTTACTGTCTTATTACTTTTCGTTTCAATTCCATCATTAGAAACAGAAAAATTATAGAGCTTAAAGAAAATAATTTTAATACTTTATACATAACTGTATTAAATAAAAGTAAAGTGTTATGAAACTTAAAAAAATGCTTATCTTTATTTAGATTTTCATCCATTGATATATAGATATAAGTACGACCAGTATAAGGGTAAATAAAATTTCACAATCCCAAGGGACGGTGAATTTAATTTTACACGCGAACAAGAATAGGTCTTGTCAACGCGTAAGTCTTGACGAAGGCGATTTAAAGGAACGACGCGAGGTTAGGTCATGAGTCGACGTGCCGTGGTCGTAATGCTATTGTTTCAAGACGTCAACAATGTAAGCCGGTAGCAAGAATGAAATTCTATTACGGTTATTCTCGAAAGAAATAAGAAGAAATTGTGGAACATAAAGTTTGAACACCTGGGAGAGGCGCGCGATTGTGTTGGGATTAAGCTTTATTGAATATTATTATCGCGATGTTTCCTTTTCAGATATTGCTTCATGTTACTTTGGTGTCTTCATTATAGTTCTTGGTTATAACAAATATTATGTTTTATAGGGTTGGTTTCGCTGTATCCGCGATAAACATTCCTTATTATTATTGTAATAAATGTTGACTATAGAAACGACTGTATTCTCTAACGTAACTCGTAACTCTAACGTAATGCCTGTAATCTCCGAAGAGGTAGGCAGTAGAAAGCAGAACACGCCCACGTTTCACAGGTTACGTTAACGTCCCACTATGTAATATTTGGTGAGTCTATTGACATACACCGGTCACGTTTCCAGACTCCGAGCTATAACTAGAAAATCTAAATAAAAAAAATTCAGTAGTGACCGACCGAGAGATCGAACCCAGGACCTCCCGTTTGCCAGACAGCAGGCTTAACTCTAACCAGTCTAATTATCTATATATGTCGACGATACTGTAATCTACTTGGTATTGGAATAATACAGCGGTATATTTCATGTTAAATATTTATAAAAACAGCTTACACAAAACATATTCAAATATACGATAACAATATTACCTAGACGTGATAGAAACTACATGTTCCAATTACGTATTATAGGTATATGCGTAGCTATATCATTATAAAAAGAATTAAAATTATTTGAATAAACTACATTTGTATGAAAAATAATCAAAGCCTCATTCTAGGTTAAAATACCGGGTAGAACATCATTTGATTGCTCTTAATGACTGCTTCGTTTTTGGACTGGCAAGAAGTGCGACCTGATCAAAAAGTTCCAGGTTCAAGTCCTGAGTCTATCACTATTGGATTTATCTAATTTACATTTTCTAGTGGATATTTATAGTAGTGGCTCGTTGTCTGGACTTGTCTGTTGTATGGTCTATTACCATGACCCTATACTCACGCCCAGTCTATAATGGGCCGTCAACAGAACTGATGGAACGTTGAAGTGTAACAACTAATTGCACTTCTGTGCCTACCTCTTCAGGGACTATTGGCATGATGTTCTATATTATTGATAGCGTTTCAAAGTGTTTAATAAAACCTGTTCCAAACTCTAGAAATGTTTTATCCAACGGCGTAATTCAAGTGTTTATTTTGAGGTAAGCATTTGTACGTTCTTTTACTGAAAGACACGAACGGAGTTCAGCTCATTGTAATACCTGGAATAAATGAAATGTTAAGAAAATTGCTTATACGAAGCTCATGCAGCTAGGTTAAGAGGATTATATCGTGCACAGAGCAGCTGGTGTGCCAAACTTAACCAACGTAGAAATTAAAGATGAATCAACCGCTAAGCTCTGAATAGATATTACATTGCACTATTGTTTCTTCGTTAGCTGTGTGAAATAAACGTTATACGATGTTTTAAGCGAGAATGTCTGGATGGTGCGACAAAAAAATTTCATAGTTTGATTTATGTTAGTTTTATAACGCAGAAATATTATTTATTAACTAATTCTGAATGGTATTATAAAAATGATCAAAAATGTTCAAGATTGCTGTTAATGAAATACCTACATCTGATTGTTACAGGGATATACATACACGTATGTAGGAATAAATTATACATATAAATATATCTCGAGCACCGTTGTATTAAAAATAATTTCATTATTTCAATAATGTTATTTCAAAAACATTTTCATTATTTCAATAATGAACTGCACACGAAAGCGATAATGAACTGCATACGAAAACAAACAACCGAATTCATGATATTCATCGCAGAATAAAAAAAGTCGTCGAAAGATGGGGAACGTTTCTGAAAATCGTCGAATACTGAAAAATAGGACAAAGCGTGGGAATTGTGAAATATATCCGTGAAATTTTGTACGTACTCATATTGACGATGGAAATTGAAGTCAGCGAAGCGGTAGGAATATGTATCTAAGCTCTCCTCAGCTACAAATTGTCTCGGATTGCTTATTTTATTTTATTTGTGTTCTCAGCTTTAGATCATATAGGGACATAAAATACGAATAGATATATTTTCATTAGAATTTTTTCGGGAGGTATTTAGCAGCCCTTTGTATTTTTAAATCACGGTTACAATTGACTTGAACATGTCAAGGACTTATGAAGGACCAAATAAGTAACACGAGATATTTTTAGGAAAATTCAGAGCAAAAGTTTCACGTGTTCTTTGTGTCAATAAACTTTTAACACCTTTTTATATCAAATAAAAATATATCAGCATTGTATCTTTATACAAACTCGGAACCCTACGAGCATTTACTTGTAACCGTACGCATGTAAACCTCAAAACACCTCTGAAGAGCAACCTTTTTAAACTTTCATTCTCGAAATTGCCATTCCATTATAGCTCAGCCCACACGCCCAATCTGTATGAAGCGATATTACAAAACAATCCCACACACACTCGGATAACTTCCTCGGCCTCATCAATTATCACGAATCTTATCACTCATGCATGATTGGTCCCGTCCTAAGTAACTGGTGTCACTTGAAGTGCGCCCGGTGCCCGCCCACTACAAAACTATTACGCTGTGAAATTAATCTACATCGCGGTTGATAACATCTTGGATGTGGCCGGAACAATTAGATTGGGTCCGATTAGTTCTGTGGCACTTCTCTCTATAAACTGTCCTGCGGGTCATGCACTAGTGACATTAGCAGCGATCTAGCCACATGCCAATTGCATAAAACCGATGGGTATGTTAAAATATCGTCAAAGTTTCCAATTTGTCTGCCTACTTGTATTTATTTGATATCCTGCATAAATATACCTACCTACGTATGAAACTTATCCCATGTGTAAAAATAGTAGCCATCTACTGTAATAGTCTATTTTTGCACCTGATTTTTTTCTAAAATTAATTCGAGTAAGTCCATACGAATATATAATTATACTATACCTATGCATTCATCCTGCTCCATGAAACATTCTTGTAACTAATATTGGAATATTGGAACTTTATTTAATCTTTATAAACATTTTCTATATTTTACGACCATAATTGTGTTTTAAACAAATATAATTAATTTACTCCTCGTGTCGTCTTCTGTTTAAATTTAAACCATTCATTGAAAACAACGCGGTATTATAAATTCATTTGTTTGTAGGTATCATTTGGTTCAAAGCTTAAAGCTTTCTCATACATCGCGCTACTAAGAGGTTCCGAGATACTCATGGCAACATCAACAGTTACTTTCGAGTATAATGCACAAACACAGAGGTTGGGCGAACTAAATCAATTTGCGAGCGGGCCCGTATACCGTGAACTAATTGATTTACTTTGCAACGAGATACGTACCTCAATTAAAAACCGTATCCCTTAATTGACAATAACCAGAGCTTGTAAAGGAAACGAACCGTCCAAATGACGCGGCTCGCCTTTGGACATTTTCTAAACAAATTGCGAAGGAGTTCATTTTATACGTATTCTCTGAGCGGTTGAAAATGATCGGCGCGCTTGCGGTAATTCGTTCGAGTACTGTACGAAAGCGGGTCTCTAGATAACGTTTTAATGCAATGAACTGTTTTAATTGAATGATTGAATGAATGAATGCAATCTTTATTTCGGTATATGATACATATGCAGTAAATTCATATGACATCTCAACCACTTCCGCTTTTCTATCGCTGGGCTTAGGAGTTAATTACACGGTACCATTCACCGCTGTAATGGAGGACTGTGGCCGCGAAGTGGTTTTTGTAGCTCTTCACCGCGTGACCGAGCGGCTTCTGCGCTATGTCATTTCTGCTACTCCTATCATGTTGAACGTCACCACACATAAATATATGTATCGAAAAACGTTTTTCTTGTACGTGCATGTATTGTGATCTGTTTCATTTTTAACGCTTTAATTGATCTTTGGATAGCTAACTGTTAATAGTGGAGTGTTAAAATGAAATACTTTTAACGGGTGAAGTTTTGCTAGGCAATTTAAAAATAACTACGTTGCGTTGACAGGGGACACGGAAACAAATTTAACCGAATCGCCAGGTTAGTTAACTCGCCTCGTATCAACCAAATAAAAAATTGAAAATTGAAAACGCCAACAAAAAATCGCCATCGGCGAATTTATATTCACAGTGCGGTTAGTCAATGTTTACCAATAATATCTAGAATCGATGTATGCGTACCAAATTATAAATTTAATATTTCCCCCTTGGTACATTTGTACATTGACGATAGTTATACATTTAAAAGAGAACATGAATGTTATACATTTAAAAGAGAGGAGAGTATTAATCTCACCAGAACATTATTAGCAGACATTCAGAGAGAAGTTTTGGTAGTTCGCATACAGGAACATCAAAAAAATATATAATAATAGAAATGTCTTCAACAAAGTATATGATATTATAAACATAATCACAATATCAGGGTGTACCAGTCCAATGCCGTACAAAGACCTCTGCTCCGACGGGGGACTAAATCAAAAACCGGTCATAAATACCTCTTCGTAAAAATCAAGTGAATTATGTGCCTCCGCTGGTTTCAAAACTGTTATGAAGTTATTGATCGATTACCGCAATAATCAGTAACGGTGATCCCGATACCAAATCCTGTCCACAAACAAACTTTTACACTAGTTATGAAACCCCGACATTCGCCATCATTCCTTTGGTTTCCATTTACCGGCACCAAATTACAAACAGTTCGTATACAGGTGTATTTTGCACTGAACGAACGAATCGCTATATTCCGCTGTACCTACCTGGAATGCTGACCAAAAAATGCAGCTTTATAAGTTTTTGAAGTCCGCTTTGATTCTCGCCGGCTCTCTTTCAAAGCGGCCAAATTAGAGCCGCCACATTCGCTCCAAACACGAATAGAATATTGCCACGACGGAAATGTAAACATCTAGAGCGCTGGTTGACACTGCGAAACTGTGTGTTTCGAAAAGTTTGCTATACTGCCTGGCTTGGTATATTAAGTTTTGTATATCTGTTGATTAAAATTAATACATCATAATATAGTTGTATATATTATGAAGTTGTTGTTCTTAAAATGGTATTTTTTATGAAATATTAATCAAAGCGCTATAAATTATCGATATTATGATAAAACATAATAACATTATAATATGACTAAAATCATATATATTTAGATTATATTCGTATTACAATTAATTTCGAATTTTAAGAGTACATCAAGCTTTTACCCTGTATAAATTGATTTTAAATGACACATTTCCTTAATGTTATGTACCAATCAATGTACAGTGTTTCGTATATTATGCATCAAGTAAATGACTCACGTAACAGGAAATCAGTTTAACAGTACCTAATGTATTATACATAATCAACGATAAAAGAGCGTAGATCATTCTGCATATCGATATCATCATCATAAGCCATAAAAGTCTTTCTAATTCTGCTTTGGGAACTCGTCATGTCGTGCGAAGTTTCATAAAATGGTTCAATTAAAGACAGTAGAAATTATCCAGCAAAATAAACATAACATTAAAATCCACTTCAATTGCACATAGAGAAATAGTAAATATGAAAAAAGATATATCGAAAAGAAACTATTCTTAATGCTCCCTGGACATTGTTCGACCTCTGTTGCGACTATTACTTTTGGTAGAGTGCTTTTATTTCTCATAGGACACAAGCATCCAACAAAACAAGAGTTATTTGATAAATTTTGTTATAATAACTCTCGAGTCTCCTTAGTTTGTAGTGGGGGGAATATTTTTTTGTTATTATACAGCCACACCGGGCTCCAACAGTGTAGGTAGAGAGCCCCGACAGCTTACACTTTACTGTCGTTACCATTTTCTTCTACAACCATAACTCTTTTAAGGCATGCCTGTAAGCTTAGGTGACTCCTAACTTTCCAACGGCTGTTATCTGACTTATTTGGTCACGGTCTTATCACGATCTCATCACGATCTCATCTCATCTCTTGCATCCTTCAATATAGATATTGTAATTTTTTCATCGGCCTCTATACGTGTGGGAAATTTCACACACATTCTGCGTGTGAAATTGGATTGCATTCAAATATAATTTTAGTATCTACTTAAACAAACTTAGTGCTACAGTATGAAATCAACTTTGCCTGTGTAGCTCAAATTAAAATGAGCTATTAAAATTTTGTTTGGATAACAAATATGATGTCAGTTGTTAGAAGCAGTCATAAATGATTTAAAATGTACGAAAAATCTATATATGGGGTTTTCATGTGGTTTGACGAATTTTTATTAAAGCGTTTTCCATTACATTTTTATAAATACAACGCTTGTCAAAGTCTGTGTATTTTCATACAGTATAAAAAGACAGACTTGCCAAAATACACTTATTTTAATGTTTTGTATGGCAAACCTACAAAGTAGTAACAGAATAATAAAAAATTATCCACTTATTGGTTTTCACTGGATCTACCAACAGCAGACTTCTGTAAAATTGCAGTGTCGAAATTAACATAAACATATTTGTGCCATTTTAAAAATAATAATTTTAGCGACAGTCTCTTACTCGTCAATAATATATTTCAATCCACCGTCAATAAGTTAAGAGATGTTACTGTCAATCAACGCAGAAATCGTTCGTCAAAACTGCAGCACTGCGCTTTGTGAATTTTTTTTGCAAATTTGTGTACGCTTCGTACACCAGTTTGGCAGTTTTTCAAAACATGCCACTCTGCTTCAGTCACGTCACCAACAGAAATGTCAAGACGCAAGTGAGCTAATTCTTTATGAATATACACGGGAAGTGCCGTGAAGGGTTCTGTGGCAGCAGTGAAAGGTATTCCTCGGGGAACGCATTCCACTTTCGCTGCCTTTCACAAGCGATTCGTTTAGTATCTTCGAATCTTATTGAAAGCTGAGAGCTGCAAATGAATGTTGTTTTTCCATGTTCCGTTCTGAAATTAATTCCTCATGGCATCATCACTAAATTGTGCAATTGTATTGAATACAGTTTTTGCGTTTAACGTGATTAAGTATAACGTTATTAAGTGCATTTTCACCTTCACGTCTACAGAGACGTGAAGGTGAGAAACCTTCACCTGCTACAGAGCAGGTGAAGGTTTGCAGTGTAACTGAAGTAAATAAAGTTCTATAGAGCCCTCTAATTAGACAATTTACGCGCGTACGGTCTATTAGATGTAGCTTTTCTGATATGTAATTTTCTGCACATTTATGTGACCTTAAATAAGGACGGAAATAATTTGTTTAAAAGTCAATCAGCTCTATTTGACGCTGCCGTGTTTCGAAAAATTCCCCTCGACAAATTTCAACGATAGCGTCATCAATATTGTTTCTGTGTTTCGATTTGGGATCGTAGAGGGTGAATGCAGTGCACGTCGCACGTTGCTTTGCACTGAATAATGTAGGTGAAGTGTTGATTAAAGTAGACCGGAATAATTTATCAAATTCTACGGAAAAGATCCTTCGCTGTAAGAATTTTACTCTGTTAACGTGACATCACGCCTGGTAAAAGGAGTATAGTGAAACTGATGAAATGTGGGAGTAAATTACACTCTGCTTACATCTTCGGATGTTACACGCGTAAAGATACTTTTTATAGAAGGACCTGATTCTCACTTTTTGTAAAGGATTATTTTATTAACCGAACTAGAAAATCCAACCAGCCTCATAGGTTTACTGCTAAGGACAAAGTTTTAAACTCTCTTAACATCCTCTATTTAGTATATATTTTTAATATAATAAACCGCAAACAATATAACACAAGCACGTAAAATAGGACGGATAATACAATAGAATGGATAATAAATTATATCAATGTTATTATTTAGATCGCGACCTGAATATACGAGTACAAAACTCGTAAATTATTTATCATAATTATTATTCCGATTGTATTCTATACTATTCTAATAATTGATGAGATTACTTTAACATTCAGTTTTATTTACAGCGCAGATATTAAAATTCATTGATTTAAATTCTGTACCTATTCCGGAGCTAATTACACAAATATGTATACACTGACTGCCTCGTTGGTCGTGTTGGTTGCAGATGCGACTGCCGATCGAGATGTCCCGGGTTCGATTCCCGGGTCGAAC
>DWEI01002808.1:0-13703 GCA_018245875.1 Mysoria ambigua | reverse complement strand
AACGTAACCGGTGAATCGTGGGAATGTTCTGCATTCCTCTGCCTACCCTTTCGGGGATTACAGGCGTGAAGTTACGTAAATCTATATGAACCGGTATTCTGGACTGTGCTTCAGGTTAATACGATTCCTGATAGAAAGCGATGCCCTAGATCGAGTTTCCATTAGGGCCGACCGCTCCCACGGGACCTCGCGGAACTCTAGTCCCTCCGGCCGTCTGGAGGACCGAAACTCTAAACAAAGGTCGGCGAGTGACGACCATAGGCACTGACATCGTTTAGGTAGGGTGACATCAATGGGGGTAGTTGACCCCTTGAAACTGGCCAGCTAACGAAGGCATCGAGGCGCGAACTTCTCAACAGAAGCAGACAAGAGTCACGTATTTATGTACCAAGAAGATCACAATAAAAAAGCAGCTAATGCGAGGAAGAGTCTGGATTCCAGCATCACCCACAAAGAAGAAAACAATACCAAAGGGGAGGCAACTGATATAATTGACCTGTCCTAAATCAACATCACAATACACGGCGACGTGTCAATCGCATGTTGTTCCCGAAGCCATTTTTGTCCTACAAACAAACAGACGTCCGCAACGTAACATGTTTACTTTCAACTGTCACTTTCTATTCTATTATTACAGGAAAATCACATTCATCTTTGTTCGACTTGATTCCGTGAATTAGATTTGTCTTTGTCTGCGTGCATTGCTTGTTTTTGTAAATTGGCTGCCTCGTTGGTCGTGCCGGCTGCAGGTGTGACTGCCGATCTGGAGGTGCCGGGTTCGATTCCCGGGACGAGCACTACAAAATTTTCTAAGTTAGATTTCCTAGTAGTGGTTCCGAGTCCGGATATATGCCTGATGCATGGCAATAGGCTCACCACCTATAGTGAGAGGTAAACGTAATTGGTAAAACGTAGGAGTGTTCTGCATTCCTCTACCTACCTTTCGAGGATTCAAGGCGTGAAGTTACTTTTATCTATCGTTCACTAGAAATAAATTTAGACTCAAGAAATCCTAAACCGTCGGAGTTTATTTGTATGGTTTTGATTATTTAATAAAAAAAAATTATTACATCACTGAATATGAATGTATCTGAATTTATTTTATTAAAAATTTAAGTACCTAGCTTGAAACGACTGAATAATGCCCAGATTACATATTTAAAAACAAATAAATTCATGAAAAAAGGTCATGGTCTTAGTAAGTCAACTAGACACTCTATTGTATCGAGTTACTCGTAGTTAACTCGTAGTTAGCTTGCCCAATTTGGAAGATTAGCTTCCATTGTATTTCAAACCGAAACCTTGAATACCATCCAAAATATTCAAATGTGAAAAACATAGACCAGTTAACCTTTTAGACAATAAAACTACAAATACAAACGAAACACCGAACAATAAATTAGCGAATATTTTAAATGAGGATGGAAGATTATCAAATAGAGCTTGCCACATAAATCTTGTCAACGTGTCTATCTTTGAGCTCAAGGCTCACGAACCTACGTATCGATGACACTGTTTCAATGTTGCCAGACTAAATTTATAATGTACAAGCCATACCTGATCAATATCTTGATTGGACGGATGTAATAATGTAGTGTTTCACGGGACAATTCACTTGGCAGGGCGACGCTGCGTGGGTTGGCGTCAGTTGTTCCGATTTAATTTAGTCCCTAGCATTTACAGATTATTCGCCATTATGTTACAGTGACAAAGGCCAGTGATCCATCATACGGTAAGTGGTCGCATTGACATGAGAGAAATCGAGGCGTAAATGTAGTTATATTTACAGATCATGAATTCTGTTTAGATGGGAGACTTATAAAACAATTAGGTATCTAAATAGTGTCTAAAAATGTAAGACAATGAGTGGATAACGAGAGAAAGGCGAGCGAAAAATTGCGACATGAAAATAAGAGATGAAACGTTATAAAATCATAAGAATTATGAAAAATATATACTGAATGATACAGAATAAAAATACAAACAATTAAGTAAGTATTGTTTAAAATTGAACATTCTAAATGACTTCTTTTTTCTATCTCTCATTAGACAAGAATAACTGGCGTTTTATATCGGACTCAGGGTTTAAGAACGGTTATAAACGTTAGATCACGTAATAACTTATAATAACGTATATTTTTGTATTCAATCCAATATTAATTTAATATGGTCACTGAGTGTTGCGTTGCGTGTCGTCGTCACTTGTAATTGTACAGACGGCCAGAATGTTATTATACTTACAATATCATAACATAATACTATGTAATGACGTACTTATGTTAGTGACCTATTATAATAAATAAATATATAAATAAAATCACTACGAAGATGACAGTCGTTATTGACAACGTAACACGTTCACCACAACGCTGTAAACTATTCTTACGGTACAGAAAAAAAATTGAATTCAAACGATAGATATATATATATTGCCTTCAAATTGTATGTCAAGTACCTATCTGTTACGATGTACACTGCCTATTAGACCATCTGTACTATAATGACAGCAATTTTTTCTACATGATCCAATCACATAACAAACTTAGTGTTGTAGTGTGAATAATTTCGATTGTACATATACAAATCAGTCTATAGAATAGTTCCCACTCACAAATCCTTTCTCACACGACAATGCGCGTCGCACGTGCATGTATTGTGCGCGCGTTATAATGCGCGTTTCCTTCGTGTCGAATGTCGTTCGACAATCGCACAGGAAGCCCTTTATTGTAGATCCAGATCGCTCCGGCGGCGGCACGTAAGCTCAGGTGGGTTTGTTTTGATATGGTTAGAATGAGTTCTAGTGTGGAACGGTGTAAAGGCTCAGACTTGCGTAGACGACTAAGCTATAGTTGGAATTGACATTTTGTCGTTTTGAGTGTAATATAATATCCGATTTTATCAGTATGGAGGTGGTTTAGTAATATATTCCCATATCCCAGGGAGAAGGCCAGGTGGTGTGTGAACTCATGTTCAGCGTGAGGCCCCTGAGAGGAGACTTCGGCCTTGGCTTAAAAAAGCTCATGTTGATGATGAATTTAATTTGGATGAAAAGAGGATTTACTCGAGCTATCAGTAGACATGTTTGTCGACTGATAGCATATTCTTCACGGAATTTTCTAGTTACTTAGAACAGGATTGCAGTAATACGCATGTTAGCGTAAATCTAAGCGTTATTTGTAACAGGATAGGATTTGTAATAGGATAATTAGCATTGATTGCTAGCAGGCTTGCAATTAGTGGTCTGCTGATAACATTATTTCTCTTAATAGATATATCTGTGTAATAACGAACGTGGTTAGCAATCAGTAGGCATATGTTCTATTCGAAATTGATCATAGAAACGTTTTCACTCTTTACTCGTCATACTGAAACGTAAAATGAAACTTGAAAATCACGGATTTCTACAGCAGCATTGATAAATGTAAAATATAGCGTAATAAAATATTAATGGATAAATATTATAATTACCGTATGACCAAACAGGTATGAGTGAATTAGTTTGCTACTATTGCAATTTAAACCAGAGGGGGATGTTACAACGCTTTTCGAATAAAACCTGTTTAATGGTTACACACGCATAACGGTTAACCAAATCGGGATTCAGTAGTTGCAGGTATCCCTAATTAAGAAATCCGAGAATCGAACCTTGAACCGTTGTTTGTGATCATCGCTCAAATCGGAACGTCAACATCAAACAGACAAAGCTAAGAGACTAAGCGCCTCTACCTGGCTCCTTCTCACTTCGGCAACTACTTGGTTATTCTTAAAAAAAATATATTTCCTACACAATACTACATCCCCTTCAATAATCGTCCTATAATTGCGCAATAAAACACGTGCTAGGTCGGACGAAGGGTTCGGCGCCAAACAGTAGGGGAACTAGAAATGCGTAGCAGGACTGCGATCTATTTGAATGGTTTTAGTCTAAGTTACGAATGGATAGCGATTCATTGACTTATACATATATGTACCTACATGTGTATATGTCCATATGGAACGTTCAATGATTCAAGTGCCTAATGAGACCTAGACTCGCGTGCCTTGTATGTTGATTGGTCAGATGAAACCGGCGTACCAGTATGGAAGCACGTCAGAACTAACATGATACTTTGTTCACATAAAAAAATCTAATATATTTTTATTCGTGTACAAGATAAATGTTAAATAAGAATATAATACATATTTATATTTTGACTTCTGCAAGTTAGGAGTTTATATTAGTCCTTGTATAGGTACCTAGTAATAAGTTATAAACTTGGACCAATTCCAATGCATTCGTCTTTCGGGTCGACTGAAGAAACGGATGGCCGTTGTCTCTTAGACTTGACAAATTATGAGTCGGGGGTTCAATTCCGGAGGGTGCACTATTGTTACAAGCGCAATGAAGTTTATTTAGTATGAAAATCGGACTGAATTTGTTTTAAAGGGGTGTAAAATGAAATTACAGTCCGGAGGGCACCGCGACAATAATTGCCCAATCAGTTCTCATTCTTGATTAATCAATTTATTCAGACAAAAGTTGTTTTATTTGCGTTTCACTAATTGTTCAAAATGAAAAACATTTTTATTTTGTACTTTTTTCGCATTCTGCTATTGGAAAATGAAATAGTGAATGAAATATCAGAGCGCGGTATAAACATAGTATTACGCTTATGTCGGTTTCTTTAAACTGACAATAAACGTTGAAATATTAAGGCATCAATCGAGATTCCAAAACCAAAGATAATGTTTTAACCAAACACGAAATCATTTTAGCCAATTCGACATAATTATAATGTACTAGACAGTAACCATGTCTTTATTGGCCTCCTTTGACTCGTTTTATTTCTAAGGCAGATAAAGGATTCATTGAACATTCAATCGGAGTCCCGGGCCGTGAATGTTACGAGTGAATTCGACAAATGCGACAATGATGGTATATTAGCATCGAACGGGAGGCGTTACCCAGTACTTCTATTACATTCGTGGCCTCCACAATGGGACGAACAAAGCCGACGTGTTGGGAATGAATAAAAAAAAATCGCTCCCGAATCTCGACAACGTGGATAACACCGACACGTTACGAATTACTTGTCACAATGGTAACGGCGTTACGTGATCGGCATACGTAATTCGGCCGCGTAATTTGTATCATGCGGCCAATGTATTACTGTACTTTCACGTACGAAATATGGTAATCCGGTCTTATTAGTTTTCTTTCCTTCAATATTAATTTCATAGTAAATGTCTTCCTGAAAATTACCGGATAGCAATTACGTGGAGATTATGTTCTTAAAAGCGACAATCTTTCTATTCGTGACTAAAATCATGATAGTTATATGTCATATATTTTCATGTTCATGGGTTTTACGAAAGTAATATATATAAACAAATAATAATCTATCTCTTTCAACACATGCACGCTGAACTACCCGTTCGCCATTGGTTTATCCTGTACGAGATTAGTTTGTATGTAATCCGGCGAGTATCTATAAAGCAACTAAGTTAAGTCAACTAGCATAGTTTAATTTGCCGATTTTGCATAGTACCTACATATTACGTATTAATAAATAAACACGGCGATATCAAACGAGATTAACATTCGAGGTAATGCGTTACGACGTATAAAGCTAGCAAAATTACCTAAGCCATCATCGTAAACCTATTTACTGCTTTCGACTGAATTCCGACAGAAGTTTGACTTGTTTGAACTATGTTATTTCTTCCATACAAAACTATCTATATCTACGTTTGCGCCGTACACATTGTACAACCCTAAGATAAGTTTACGGCGTGTATATTGAACAACCCTAAGTTAAGTTACCGGGGTATACATTGTACAATACTGAATATCTACACCATGATAGGGAACTTTGCGATAGTACCTAAGTATTGTTTCTACACTTTATCGTCGCATCGTCGATTAACTTAAAATGATTTCAAATGAGCCGTAACAAACACTAAAATTTTGTCTGAAATAATTGATAAAGCAATCTATTTTGTTATCACCTGTCCATTGACAATTTAATTGAGTTAAAATTGTTTATTTCGCCACAATAACACCGCTGTAAATGCCTATAAATATCTATTATTTATTTGCATTACAAAACATTCTGATCTGTACTAGATTTTTTGTCTTTGCATAGTCGTAACTTTAAATATCAGATTTGCACTCTGCGATAATTTAAAAGAATCGTCTGGATGATAATTAGGAGTGGATGCCCGAGTTACTTAGGGATACAGGTACTTTCGACTGCCCTGCGGCTAGCTAGCTCGTGAATACCGATGAAGTGATTACTTCGGAAACACCAGGAGTGTATCTGAGTAAAATGATGCACTAAAATTATGTGCGGAAACAATTAATTAATTTACATCCAGAACAAAACTTAAAATATAATTTGAAAAAACGCTTTGCTGCAAATCTGATTGCGGTGAAAGTGGAGCGATAAAGTGAGACAAATTTTGGTTACCACAAAGTATGAACTGTAGGGAACCTATTCTAACGATCAGGTAGAAATATGTTCAAGATGTCGCGTAATGCCAAGGTGGAATTATCAGAAGACAGTTTACTTCAAAGAACGCCTGGATGAATTCAAAATCCTCGACTTCGAAAGATACTTACCCCTTAAGATAGCGATAAAGACTCGTCAATAGGAGTCTATAAAGGAAACGATGTGAGGTAGTTTTTAAATTAATTATAAAATTTAATATTTTGAATCATTCAATGATAAAATTAGTAGTTTATATTTTAAAAATGTGACACAAGAGACGCTAATAACATAAGTAATTGTTGAAGTATAAAAAATAACAATAATTGCAATATTTAACGTCTTTTTGAAATACCTAACTGAATTCGCAACGAAAATGAAATGAAAGATGATGTTGGATTAAGATCTTTACGCAATACTGCAGCCAAGTGCGTACTTAACATCAAATAGACGTCTGTAAACTGTTAGGTATTGATTCGAAATGTACTCAGTGCAACATCATACGTGGAGTTTATTAATAAATAAAACATATAGACGTTACGTGTGCGATCATCTGCCGTACACAAGACGACAACCGAATTAAAGAAAAACAAATTAATTTATACCCAGCTCCTTTAGACCGTAAACAACATCGTTTTCATGTATCAACAAGGCTGCGCCCGAATCAGCCATTACTCCATTGACTTATGAATCGTAAAATGTTTAAAGCATCACGTCGACCACACTATTTGATTTTGGCGTCGCCATCTCACCGTGACCACATCCTATCGACTTTAGAAGTCGATAAATCGGTTATTAAAACCTACCACATCTTTGTTTTTATAGCTTGTTTCGAACTGTATTCAAACACGTTTTTCACCCAACTCACCTACTCAGTGGCTCTGTTCGGTTAAATAGATACAATTTTTCTTTAATAACCGTCGCATCCGGCGCGCAGGGTTTACATTCGATTGGATTTACGACTGTTTTCATTGCGGGCACTGTTTTATATAAATATGTGAGACGGTTTCCGGTTGGTTAATAAGAAAAATATAATCTATTAAAAACAATTGGTGATGCTATCGTAGTATTTGGAAACGGTGTCATTACGATTCTGTAGCGAGATTCGAATTTCATTCGCCTCTGCCGTCACAGGGTAGGTAGAGAGTACCGAATGCCAAATATCTCTATCATTACAGATCTGCTGCGCTTGCTTTTATATTCATTACTCCCTGTATTGGAATTTCATCTTTATTTATACATTCGTATGATGTGTAATGTTTGGCACTTACAAGTGAGTCTTTATTTATATATTGGCGTAGTTTTATTATTTATTTGTGGAAGAGGGGTTGAAAGAGGAGTGACTTAATGAATTTCAAACTAAAATTTTTCTGGTCTTCACAATGTATTATAAAATATTCCGACATACTCGTGTTTTGTATGCTTTTAAAGAAATGAATTTTTAATTTAAGGATAACAAAGTGTAAAATATTTTGCAATAAACTTTTTTACTGTTCTTAAACTAAGTGCCGGCAGCAGTTGTAAAATCGATGAAATGTGTTTGTAAATTGTAGATTTTAATTTGTCGTCAATATCAAATTGTTATTCGGTTATATTCCTTTAAAGATTTGTAAATGTATCTATTTCAGGCGATCGCTTATTTGCCGTACAAAAGATAAATCAAGATATAATTTTCTAAGGAAAAAGTGTTTAAAGTAAGGTTCAAAAAATATAAATGTGTAAGACAAGAAACTAGTAGCTGCATTAAATTAAAAATATTTACTGAATACACCTATTTTACACATAAATGTTTCGTGTTGTATGTTTTTTTCGGGAGGTTACCTCCAACTATGAGATGCCACCTTGTTACGGTGAGGAGGCTGGGACATACCGTGGACGTCGTAAACCATGCTAGCAGTAACACCCATGCCGGAAGGGCTAGGAAGGAGGGATAAGAGTAGGAGCAGCTGACAGAGGGGCTCACCCTTGACAAGAGAGACGACAATGTGGAGCATTGGTGTGCAGGAACCCGAAAGGGGGAACCCTACCTCTATGCCACAATGGTGGCCACCCTCTCGTACGAGGTCTCGAATCTATGCGAGGTCTTTCTTCATGAGCTCCACCGATTGCAGCGAGGTTGTTGCGGAGATAATATAGATACCTACATATCTAAATATACTCAAGTATATCATCCAATTAGTTTTTTTATTCTATCAGTATCCTACCGTTCTCCTTAATTTCTTTTAAACATCCAAATGATATAAATTATTACGATCAGCACCACGCTGTGACTGCACAGTAGTATTTTATATTATACCTATCTAAATATAATAATCGCAACGTTAGCTTTTCGTCGACACCGATGATTTCTATAAATGTTAATATGGTGACAAATTAATGCGAATATGTAATAAAATCAGATTACTAGTCAACCTTGTAGCTTCAGTCTTCCCATGTATTTTGGAAGCAATGTTATCAGAAACTGATAAAGACATCGTTCTCACATTTTTTACATCCCACTGCTGGGCGTGGCTCTTTAAGCGCCTGTGGAAGTTTCAAAAGGGTTATTGGGTAGAGCTTTTTTCAGATGGGAACGTCTAAACCACTTTAAGCCTCCGACGAGATGTCACCATCGTCAAGCAGTGATCGTCCATCCACATCTCTACTGCACCCGGCGTAATTTAACTATAGGTAGGTAGGTACCTATCGTTTGTAGTCCATCATGATCGCTAGTATTTTCAACCAAATAATAATTAATATGTATATTTGGGACCAAACCTGAGGGTTATATAAAGGAATGGTATGCTACACTACTCCCAGTTAACATCGATATTATGTCAGTAGTTAAACTGGCGTCGCGACACACAAATGTAATATCTATCAGAAATGATTTGGATTCATGTTTTTTTTTTAGTTTTTGTAATTAGTTACTTATAGTTTTAGTAAGTAACTACTTATGCATTACCTGCTTGAGACACCGTATCGTAATTCAGAATTTGAGATTTACTTTCGGACCTTACATTCAAGAGACTCTTGAATTCAAGACATTCAAGAGATCAAGAGACTTTCGCAATGCTTTATTTACTGGCATAAAAAATCTATGACCAATTGCATATTCATCAATATTATATTTACGGTTGTTAATTAAAACCGATCTTAGATATACCTAATCAGTATAGTAAACCTACCAGAAATACAACATTTAAATTATGAGAATGATAATGATACTACAAAATAAAAGCTTAACGGAGAACATGTTTTAATATTTCCAAATGTTCTCCAATTAGCTAAAAAACGATACGTTCTTACCACATATAAAGGACTCTAACAACTAATGCTTTTACATGGATCTCATTTATATTAGATATAATAAGAAATAGGAAGTAAAGTAGGTATCGTCTAAGAAATTCTACCAGTTATTAATCTATCATTTCAGTTACGATGCGTATGTACCTATCTGACACCTGAAATGGAACGTGCAGCATGATAGTTGGTCTGTAGAATGACACAACACAAACTAATTATAGATACTACTCGAGGGCTGTAATAAGACAAATATTACTCGGGGCTTAAATTTCATTATGTTCCATTATAAATATGTATCCACAAAAACCTAGAATTTCACAATTATGTAAAAGGCTTCACATTAAAATGTCAGATCCTCTAAAACCCACCTCCTGAATGTCTTCTTCATACAAACGCGAGTAGCTCGGCAGCTTTAATATATATGTAAGCAGCTTTATAAATTCAACAAGGCATAGAAAAAGGCCGGGAGAACAAGAATCCCATATTAATGCATGAGGAAATAAAGGAACGTACGAATTTACGTGGTTTTGTTTGAACCATTTGAGAGTTCGCATTTGCTGGATTCTGAATTCGTAATCACACAGTCGTTAACGAAACTCTTTTTATTGCGAAACACTGAGGACATTAAAAGAAATTTAAGAATTAAATTAAGTCTCACGCGACCATAACGCGGCCGCGTTGCGCCAAACAACAAGATCGGTTTGCGTTCATTTGGAGTTCGTTCATTACATCGTAAGGCGTGCGTTCCACTTGCAGCGATTAACGAGGCTGCGAGCATACTCAAAGTAAATCAGCCAATGGCAAGCATAAGCTCATTCTTCTTGTATCAAATCTCATTCAGATGATAAATTTTGTGCCAGGAAACTCGTATCCAATACTAGAAAATGTAAAAGGGTCGAAGGAATGAAGGGTTGAATTTCGATGATGAGAATGGTTTGTATGTGGCGAGTGTAATCGCCGATCGCTTACCAGCAGATGATGAGACAAGTTGGAAATTTATTGTCTGCATAATTTTAAATTTTAAACGCCGTAATTTGGACGTCAAGTGGGACCGATTCTCGTGTTGCGGAGCGCCGCTGGTACTTACAACCGCACACTAAGTAGCTATCAGTTGCCACTGGCGCCCTTTGTCACACACGTAGGTACTTGAAACAATACCTCCGGACTTTACACGCGGTTCATCTGATCCCAAAGTAAGTACCAAGAAAGCTTGTGTTCTGGTAATCAGACGGCTAATATACTACTTATATACATATAATTATACAGATGTTTTTACATGCAGATACAAAACTTTGCGATGCGAAGATCGCTCGCACAAATATTTGTTCTAAATTTGAATGTAGGTAAACCACAAAATCAGTCATCTCGATAACATTATGCATTAACCCGATACAGAGTATTTATTCAATTTTTAACTTTAAATGGTCATTCATTTGTTAAGTAGGTATTTGTTCGTAGTTTAAGTTGGAACCTTGAATTAACATTCAGGTGCTGATTATACAAAATCAGCTACGACGCACCACATACCAGTACTAAAGGCTCCTAAACCTTTAATACAACAGCTGAACAATAAATATTTCGTAACCTCGAAGCTGGTAGTTGTTTGAACTTGTTCCACCACCTGTTCTACACTGATTCAACGTCAGAGTTTCAAGGGTTATCAGATGGAAATATGCTAATTGGATAAACATCATTTAGTGACGCGAGGCTGTTTAAGCGTTGGTTCCAAATTCAAACTGCGAAATGTTTCGAACTTTTGGGGGTACTCATCGCCGTATACCTAACATTGTAACAAAAAGTGACGGTGATTTTTTTATAGACTTGCAACACACTTCTAACTGGCGAACTGCGGGTGTTCAATACAGTTATTGAATGTCAAGTAGCTTATGAGAACGTACATCGTACTATAATCAGTATCGCAGTAGGTACCTACGCTGTACGGAAACCAGTCTGGTCGTTACACCTCGTTCGTCGGAATACTAATGTGAAGTTTCATATTTTACAGTAGTTTATTGTCCATATTATTGTCTTGATCCTGCTGTTCCTCGGACTCATCACTGTCTGTCACTGCCCAGTAGCCGGTAGACATTCATCAACAAATTGTCAATATTTATCTGTGATTTTTAAAATATCAACAATCAACTTTAGTTTTCATTAGATAAAAGTCGCACAAGTTTGTCGGAAGTCATGATAAACCGGCTTAACAAATTTCTTATGCTAGTTTAACCCCTATCACAAGTAATAATAATAACTCGATAAGAGCATAGAAGTAAGCTCTAAATCTCACACAATATCACGCTCGTTATCGCACCTGCCCATGTTTGTCAAAGCTCGATAAACAGATAAAAACGTTATTGAAGTAGGCGATGAAGTCAATTTTAGTTAACTTATGTCCAATTGTAGCAAATCGTATTCTTAAGTGGGCGCGCTACACGACAGGTGGCGCTGTGTGTGACGTCATCTACAATTAGTTTTATGTTCAAAGTTCATTAACACTTCGTTATAGTTTGTTATAAATCTAAACATTGCTGTGTTAACTATAACTATAGCTACATAGGTATATTATAGAGATATCTATAATAGATAATATATCGTACCCCTGTATTCATGACAGAATCGAACGGAGTACTGACACATTTGTCAATGAAGAATGTCGAAGGTGCTTTATTTGTACAGGTGCATGTACCTTGGAGATGTCACTGCTTCCCTGTAGCCGACCTGGACGGCCATAGAAGCGGAAGCAATGAATTAGAACCACAGATGTCTAGACGTCCTTCCCCCAACGGTTCGCGTGTAAATTACAGACGATTTTCCCCTGCCATTAAAAACGATATACTCATATGTAGTTATACACCTGTAAATAACTATGGCCGAACATAATGCCCGCAAATGCGAATTAATTGTTCTAAGTAAGCACTTTGCATTCGCACACGTATAAGATTCTTAACAATCGATTTCAAACGTGAATTATTTTGTTTGTTAATCATAAAGAAATACTCGATAATATTTTCATAGTAAGTACCTACGTCAGTCACCCGATAACCAATAAGTCGCGTCGAACCAACTCACATGTCGCGGGATAAAGTCTGTACACTTTTATTTAAGCACCTGCTCATTTAAAATGTACATATATATTAATTATCAGTACCTATTATCTTATTTATTAATACTATATATTCCATAGTGGAACGTAAACGTAAATGGTAAAACGTGAATGTATACTACACAGTCACATCTACATGTTCGGGGATTTCAAGTGTGAAGATATCTTTTATTATAATATTTATAGATACGAAATTATTAACTATGCCTACTCTTTATTAACTAACATGAAAACAAGACGTCTATTCGGTCGTGATTCGAGAAACATCGGTTTTATTTATCATAAGGTTCTTAATAACTACCGTTTAGTAGTTTTGAGTCAAAATATCTCATGTGAATGAAAATATATGCCGGTGTCCACCTCCGAACCCACATATGGAACTCGGAATATGGATTTCAAAGCTGGATTTAACGGGTTTCAAATTGAACGTACGACAGACAGACATATCTGGCTACCCACCTACATTAGGCGTTCTAATTCAGTCGCGTAGGAAAACGGCACATCTGTGTCTGGCCCCAGGAAGAACTCCAGTAATAATCGAACCCTATCCTATTACGCTCATGATAACATATCTGTGTACGCGGCTTTAAACGTAATATTAGGGAGCACACATACCAACCGCATTGGCAGCATTAAATAAAAAACTTGTAATACAACAAAAGTTATTTAGTTTACTTAAGTCCAGAAATCACATTCGGTATTTAAATTCAGAGTCACAATGTAACCTAACAGTATAACTGAATCTGTATTGAAAATTAATAATTAATAACGTACGTAACTTCACGCCTGTAATCCCCGAAGAGGTAGGCAGAGGAATGCAGAACATTCCCACGATTCACCGGTTACGT
>DWEI01002807.1:0-13704 GCA_018245875.1 Mysoria ambigua | reverse complement strand
CATACTTCTTATAAATATTGATTATTTTGATTATTTTTATTTATGTGTCTGATCATTTTATAAGAAAAAACTAAACTACCGCAAATTTGAAACATCCATAATATTATTTTACTAAACCAAACTGTTTATTCCTGTTATTCGTTTAAGGTTCAAATTAAAAACCGTTTTGCTTGGATTTTATTGCTTTGTCAGCATCGAGAATTTACAACATACACATTAATATGTGACTTCACGTAACAATGAAAGTTTTGTTTGAAGCTGATTAAATGAAGTATCAGGCCTCAGGGGAGGGCTATGACGGTGAAAGATACTGTCCTAAAAAATGTATGAAATTATAAAACTAGTTTCTATAATAGGAAAACTTGTGACTACTTTTTTCAAATTGCCTAAGTTGCGCCATTAGTTGCCCAACTTACGCTATTAATTGTTCAAGAATTTATTGTTGGAAAATCATTTTTCCGACTTACATCTCGTGTAAAGGGTCTATAATATGTAGTTGCGTATATACATACAGAAACCGTGCTCAGCGCTCACCTCAGGCTTATGTCCATCAGTGGACTTAAACAGTGTGATTATGATGAAACGTGATTACTTTGAATTAGATAAGTAACAGTCTCGTCAAGTTTGTGAAGTTAACAATTCAATTCTCAGTTGGACAAAACTGTATATATAGTTAAGTGTGGAAGTTAATCTTTGACTAAGTACACATAAAATGAAGTTAGTCCGCATGGATGCAGTGCATTCATCAACTTGAAAGTTCGCGTATCTGGGAACATACGAGTAACTGTTTAACTGAATGAATGAATGAATGATATGAACTAGATGCACGATACCATCTCTGGCTCTATCTCAGCCAGATAAAGTGACAATGTTATGCTAGTCTATTTCATTTTCAGTTTTGATAGACAGATTATCATAGTGTGGAATTTTATGAAGATTAAACAGCTGCTGTACGAATCAAGCGCTGAGAATTTGAGATTTTTCTGCATTTTCTTGGATTTAGGTTATGAACAATATATGACAATTGACTCACCACATGTGCATAGTGGGACTTGTGAGTAACTAGAATAACTTACGAGTATACTACACTCCTCTGCCTACCTCTTCATGGACAACAGGTGTGGTGTTTTGTTACATACATATTGTTGTGCTGATTTGCCATCGCGCATCGTCTTACATGCTTGTCTACCGCCGGAACATTTGAAATTTTTATAACGATATGCTATAAAAATCAATTTTTATAGCTAAAAGCTTGGATTCTTTAGTAAACCTATATAAGGTGTAAACATCAAGGACAGGCCAGAAATAAGTTTACGAGCTAATTCAATTTCAAACGTAATATTTCATTTTAATTACAAAATAGATAAAAAGAATTGTTCTTTTTGGTTTCGTATCTGGTTGTTTCCTTTGGAAACAAAACTTTTGAGCTTCCTCATTCTATTTTACGACTCACTACTGATTTATGTAATTCAAGGTTCTTTTTTAATCCCAAGACGAGTATTTCGCTTTCTTTCAATACACTTCCAAGTCGAGTTTTTACTTACGATTCCGGGCAAAGTTTCTTTGGGTGTTGTTTTACGTAAAGATTGGTAGGTTAATTTATATTTTACTAGTATAAATGAAACGAAGAGCGTGTTCTCGGAAGTGTTTTCTAATTACCGTGATATTACACATGTAGTTACCTTTTATCAGCTGAGGTAATTTTCGTATGTTTTGTCTCAAAACTCACTGTGTATGTGGGTCATGTGAATATCAGGATCCTAGTCATGTATTTTGTCCTGGTAGAGATAGGCAGAGAAATATAACGCACCCCCCTCTCCACCCGCCCCTCACCTTGCACCACTTAGCCAGTCAGCGTGTTAGTCGAACTAGACCTAAATACTCATAATATCATTTGCAATTGTGATTTCTATCAATGGACGCTTCTAACCTGTAACAAAGGATCAGCAATGAGTGTAACTAAATATTTCGTTTCTACCTTCCTTAAGACAGCTATTGGGAAATGGCGTAACATGAGTATTCTTTCGCAGTCCGCAGCTCCTCCAAACTTGTTCTTGAAGCCATGGGCGTGAGGAGTGAGTGTTTAACGTCAGGTATCTCACAAACTTGTTCACTAGATTATGTTTTACATTGTACAGAATTGCTCGCACAGTTCCAACTACAAGTTTAATTAAACTTCCAAGGTCCACTATTGGTGTGTTCAATTTATATTTGGATTTGAACTAGACAATCTAATTTGCCTCTAAACAATGTATCTAACTTTGGATTAGGTGGCTTCAACTTAGAGCACAATTCGGACACAGAATGGCGTGTGTTCGACCGACCTAAAGTTACTGCTTATTTCACACTTTACCCAAAATATTCCCAATTCAACTTCGTTCGCCCGTGCACTTGAAAGGGGCACATCTACTATGTTGTACGGCGGCTTGGAGTCGAACGCTATTGTTATGCTAATACACGTTGCTGGAACGTTTTACAATACAAGGCTTTCACTGTTCTAGTTATTCAACGATAAATAGTAAATAAATAATGCTTCACGTACACTCATGGTATTGATGTGCTTTTAAGCGTGTTAAGACCGCCAACCCGCGTTTGTGCAGCGTGGAATGGTGAAATGAATGATAACAATTATATACGATGACTATAATGATGACATGTATAATTCAATGCATTGAACAGTATACAATTATGTATAATAATAAAATAGATTTTTCGTTGGGCACTACGGCATTGGTAACATACGTCATCCGCCCATTAACTTTTAAGAATCCAACGCTTGACATAAATATAACAAAATGAAAGCCATCCCACCGGTTCTAAACTTACACACATACGGCCCATAACAGATATATAATTTAGGTGCGATGTGGAAGCTTAGCCTACGTCCTACCGCAAATCAAACCGGCACATTCCCGGTGGTGCAACAAGGGTCCTATGCAATTCAAAGCGTTCGCACTGTATAATTTAATTCAATAGCTTTGCAACCCGATCCAGTTACCTGCGCACGATTTAACATTACATGTTTCTTATACATGTGTTCATAATGTCTACGTCGGTAGTAATATTTCGCTTATGAATGTTAAAAAACACTAGTGAAAACAGTTATTTATTATTGGATGACCAATAGAAAAATATTAGAAACGTAAATTTTGAATTTTAATTCCATTAAATGGAATGCGATTTGGGTATTGTCTGCTTCAATATTTTAAATTATGAACAATTAAGTACATTAAAATGTAATTTGTGTATCGATCTTTATTATAAAAGGTTATTCCAAGAGGACGTCGTGATATACATATACTACTGAATAATTATTCTTATTGAACTGGTTTGGTAAAGTTCAGTTGGAACCTATTACAACCCGACTGAAACTAAATATCGGTTGAAATACAGAAATTATGAAATAAAAATTAGGAATTTTAAGTGAATTTTAATACAATTTCGGTAACAAACATAAGCATCAACATAACGATTCTATTGCACTAACCATATTGGTGATATCTGCATATTATGTAAATAAATAATAATGCTTTGTTGAAATTTACCCGATATCTAGTGTTTGATGTAACATTGGTTTCAGTTGCAGGCAATCGCCGAGCAGATCTGAATGATTAATCTAAATGTGTCCAATTTGATCCAGCTATTTGTATTAACTGCAGTCGCATTTATTTTACTGGTGCTGTTTCATACTCATTTTACCTAGCCTAGAATTCTAACCATCGTACTTTAGTTGTATTTATGCTATTTATTTTAAAAACCGCCTCATGTAAACGGAATATTCTTCTTATTTAATGTTGATATTCAATATAATTTGCTTCTCACTTAATTTAATGAAAAATTAAAAAAATAAGTTGAAATTTCTTGTATTATGTTTTATGCATGATACAATTATGAAAAACAAACAAGATAAATTAAATTTTTCGTAGCGGTAGAAAATGTGCAGCTTATTGTGCTTCTAACTATACGACACTATATTTATTAAATGTTTGTACTTTATTGTATTGTAGTTTATTTTAATAATATATGTTTATTTCAGATTATTTGAATTACTTTTAATTATTCTATGATGGAATTCGTAATGTTATTATGCACATTTTAAATTTATACATATGTATATACACAGTTAGATATTAACATACATAATGTATTACAAAAGTTTCATGTACTCCAGTGTATCCCAACAAGGCACAATGCGATCTAGTTTAAAGTATACACACCGAGCTCTATAAAGCTGTACGCAATTGAAATTGAATCTCGCACTGGACGATCCAATTCCAAAGCCAGCGCGGTTTTGGAATAAGATCGGTCTGTTGTCGGACAGAGTTTGTTCTAGTAACAAAGTGTACACATTAACAACGCCGTTACCTCACTCGAGATAATCACCCTCACGGATAGACGCACAGTTATGAACATCATTCTGATTTACGATGGTGTTATTAATGCTGTGGTCTCTACTTTAATGAGTTCCCTTAACGACGTAGGTTCGATGGTCTTTTGGCCAAATATCATGGCATCGCGTTACGATAAATCTTATTGTATACCTGAGCATGAAACGTTATTTTTATTGTTATTTTTGTTTAAGAGTAACAAAGTGTAATATATTAAATATAACATTCATAGATTTTAGTTTACTTTAAACTTACTTTTTACTAATGTAGGTACACTAAAGACTTTAATCAGTCTCGTAATCAATAACTTAACTGCTAACACGCTCTTTTTAACTCCTCTGTGTATTTCTTATATTTACTTTCGAACATGTAATTCAGGTAAAAAACCATTCCCTTCATCCGTTGGTAAGGAAATTATGAAGAAATATCGTCTCAAATTGAACTAAAAAGGCTTTAGCTTTTAATGGCTCAATCCGTCACAAGTGTAACATCGTCGGGGTGTTTGAGAAGGAGAGGATAAAGTGAAAAGCCGTGATTTATTATCCGTTGCACAAAGAGATAAGGACGATCACACTCGCCACTGTAACCGCCCCGGCAATTAAGATGTCCGTCGAGATCTTCGCGACTTTAAACTGAAGAAAACACATGTAGGGTCGCTTTTACGTGTCTGAATAATGTGCGGGGATTGATAAAGTTTTCGTTGTGATGGAGTGTTCTAGATTCACAAGTCAAGATATTTATTTATGCTGCTGTAACTTCAGTGTGTATTTCTTTCATGTGTGGATGTATGATGTTTTCTTTGTGGATGTATGATGTATGTGTGTACTCATATAATGTTCGAGTATGTAGGTACTTATGTGCCTTTGTTATGTGATGCCACATGAGTGCCACAAAGTAGTTGGGGTAAAAACTTTTTTTTTAATAATATACGTTATTTCACGTCTCTTACGGCGTAAACGAAGAGCAATGAGCGTCAAATATCTCCACTCTTATGAAGAGACAAAACAACGTGTACATTGTTTTAAGTACAAGTACGTAAAAGTTTGACACATAAGTAAAGATGCTTGTCACCGGCGTAAATGATGTAAGATCGACTTAACTATGCACCTATATTTTTTGTGTCCACTTTTTAATATATTTACCTGTCTGGCTGTCTACTGTTGTCTATGTTGGGAGTGTGAAAAAATATATTAAGAAACCTGATAATGTTTTACAGACAGACTTATCTCGAAAGATTTGTCTCATTTAGAGATTGTACACCTTTAACAAAGAAGAAAACATCAGCGACAATTCGTTGGGATGTTCATTCGTTGATTGGGTGCGATTATAAAGACGTTCAGCTTCACACCGAGAGAGGAATAATAAGTTAAATTAAGAAACGTGAGTAAAATTTTCATAATATTTTAATTTCCAGATCAAATAAATTAAACATTTATGTACAATAAATGTTAATGTAGCGGAACATGTAATGTAGAATTTCACATATTCTAAAATTACCGCAACCGGCGTGCATGTATGAAAAGAGTTATGAATGTGGAGGAGGCGCGGCAGGTCTGTGAGGATAGAGATATTTGGCACTCCGTGCTCTCTGCCTACCCCGTAAGGGACCTGGCATGAAGATATGTGTAAAGTGACCTAAGTTCAGTGGTTTGGGTATGAAGAAAAGACAGAGAAAAGAAGAATGAAGAAAAGACAGACAGAGTTACTTTCGCTTTTATAATATTAATCCTATTAATGTTATAAAAGCGAAAGTTTATAAGTATGGACGGATGTTTGTTACTCTTTCACGTAAAAACTACTGAATGTATTTTAATGAAACTTTACAATAATATAGCTTATACATCAGAATAATACATAAGCTGTAAAGATATTCTGTGAATTGTCCAAAATATAAAGAACGAGTAAGTACTACCTCGCCTATCTTTTTTGTCTAGATATTTGATTTCTTTCTTTTCTCTGTGGAGCAATATATAAACTACTTTTCATCTTAGAATTCCCACAAGATAGTATTATTTATACGCGAAAAACTTTATGACACACTGATTTCCACGCGGGCGCGGCCGCGAGCACATCTAGTAGGGTTATATAACAATAACGCTATAATCGCACCCGTTCCTTGTTACGCTAAAACTCAGTTCGATTCGAAAGACTAGCGGTAACAGCGCGTTTCTTGAAAGATTTGTATCTCAACTTGTTTCCAATGTAAAACGAAACAGTTCGTGACCTTCAGGAGCTCTTGAACTTTGTTCGGGAATTATAATAAGTGTCTATGTCATTGTTTTTTTGGTTTTGTATTTGAAATAATTTCCGTTGCCTCTTTTACGCCTAACAATGTTTGGATTGTAACTTGGTGTAGTAATCTGAGTCCCATTCAAGGCTTAGCCCTCGGGGTTCAGATAGAAGCATAATAGAATTAATATGATATATGACTTATTGTGTTTCAGTAAGGTCTGATTATTTAGATGAGGTTTGTTGTTTGCGCGTTGTACGTTTCAATGAGTGGTTGGTTATTCGAACAGAACATTCACTTGGTGTAAGAGTTATGATTTAACTCAATAGTGATTTTAAGAGCAACATTGGGCATATATCTCTGCCAATATGCGGTACGTCAACTGTTCCTTTATGTTTCCCGCTAAATTCTTCAGGACAAAAGAATACCTAATCGAAAACAGATTAAGGCTCCTTTTGTCCAAACGTAGCCGCCATTTTACATTCTTTCTTTCCTATTAATTGTCGGTCCTTTGAATGGTGCCTCGTGTCCATTGCAATTCTAATTTACTAGTTTCGCGAAATAAGTTAATGACTGTGTACATCTGTGAATTTTATTGTAAAAGATGCTGTCGTGCCGAAGAATATTTCCACATCTCTTTCCTGTCTTTCATAGCTCGTTGATCAATTTGAGTTTCTAGGTACGAGCAGCAACAAGGAACACTTCAGCGGCACACGCCATAATATTTATTTGATAGATTTGCATACAAGTAGGTCATAATAGGAAAACTGACAATATTCTGTAACGGTGGACAGAGGAATGTGATAAACTGCGTTGTTTGTGTCGACTCACGATGCCACCTTACGTAAGCGGTCAAATGACGTTAGCCGTTAGCGCTTGTGAGGCTTCTGGCTATCGAATAACAATTTACTAATAAACTGTAACAATTCTATATAAAACTGGCGACTATATCTGGAGAGGAAATTCCTTTATTGTTAGTATGTATATAATTATATAACGTAGCTTCAAGTCTGTGATCACCGAAGAGGTAGAAAAAGGAATGCAGAACACTCCCACGTTTCACCGGTTAAGTTTACGTCCTACTATGGAATAGGTGGTGAATCTATTGCCATGTATCGGGCACACATCCAGATTTCGAACCACTACTAGAAAATCTAAATAATTTTGTAGTGTTCAACTTGGGAATAGAACCCGAGACCTCCCGATCAGCAGTCGCACTTGCAACCAACACGACCAACGAGACTATATATAACGATTATTATTTTAATGATTTTAACGTTCCTATAATTTTCAGCAGGGGGAATCAACTTTTAATTAGGCGCTGACCGATCTCACATACGGATACCAATATTATATCAGTATGGACAAACAGTCTTGTCTCAAAGTCTAATATATTTTTATATAATTTCCCGCAACATTATAGGGTTTAATCTGTGCGCAGCCTAATATTTATTGATATACATTTAATCAAACAATTTATGTTCTATAATTGGACAGATAATTTTAACATTTATTATCGAGGAGTGTCTTCAAATAAATACAAGACAAGTCTAGAATTATCTCAAGCCGTTTATTATTCTGTATGTTCGTGCGAATGACGACGTTTTAAACGATTATTTATTTATGTTAATTTACGTCAACTTGTACCTAACATTTTTTCGGTTGTTTACATTTAATTTTCACATCAGCCATCCTTGATTACAGGGCTGTTCAAATTTATATTATAATTTAACGCCGTCTGTCTTAATTATAAATTAGATATTCCGATCAAAACATTTATCACATCGTAGTCGAGACGAGACGCCCGGCATTTTATCAAGCGAATATTTTTTGCGTGACACTTTAATTTATAACTAGAAACATGATACTTCAGGGGTATTACTTTGACGGTAATTTTATTACAGGTTTTTATCATTATTATACAAAGTTTCGTTTAATATTCTAAATATTTCAATTTTAATTTCACGGTGTATTGGTGTATTCAGTATAAGGGATAGAAATATTTTGGGTTGATTATTTGATTTTTGAAACATATCGAAATGAAAGTTATTATTTTCTATCCATTTATTTCATAAAGCAAACGCCTTTGTCCCTCTCCCTCCCTCTACCCACGTCCTATTATTCAATATTAAATATAATCAAATTGATTTTCAACATATCTATCATATGTTTTGCTGCCCTTGACGACTAAGTTGAAATGTACATATCATGTAGAAATGAGAATAGCGTTCTTCGTTTTACAGAAAATATCTGATCTACGTCTGTGTCTTCCCATTTCAAATAATACTACACAAGGTCATACTACCATTGGCCAAACTCACGTATGTTTTTTCGGGAGGACCCGACTACTTTCGGACTCGTGCGAGAGTTAAAACAAATATGTACGTAGCATTAAGATTGTTGAAAGCAGAGGACGAATCCGGAATGCGTAAATAATATGGATACGGATACTGTTGTGAAGGAAAATGTTTTAGTATCCCGGAAGGTTATGTGAAACGATGGATAGTTAGTAGACGTGCCAATTGCAACCGAGGCAGTGTGTGGATGTGCCCTCTGCCTGGAGTATGGTTAGACACCTTAGAGTTAGACACAGTTGTATGTGCCCACGATAATGAAGCTTTGAGCGCGAGCGCATCCTACGAAAACAATCGAGGTGCTACGAAGACTGCCGACGGCGCCACCTCATCTCGATGAACAACGCTCGATATAATCGATGGTAGCTTGTAAAGAAGGACCTCGTGTAGGTCCACAACTAGTCGAGCACTCCGAAAGAAACATAATTATGTATGTAAATTAAACCGTTTTATATGTAACCATGTGTTTAAACGCTTGCAAATAGAAATTCTCTGCGTTCTATCAATGTACTTATAAATCTATGAATATCATCATATGTGTCACAGGATGTATGACTGAAAAAATGTAATATAATAGAGAAAGTTTGTAGAGGTTCCCGACTTACAAGCGTTCTCTGAGTCAAAAGATAAAAATACATGTATTAAGAACTTAACCGATTTTGTACCTTCACAAAAAGCTTCAATCGCTAATTGAGGCCACCGGGTACCATTTCCACATACATATATTCGTTGCCCGTTTTCTAAAGTTTCCTTTACTCTCCGTATCTCTTCAGCCGAATCAAGCTGACCGTTATGACTCGCTTTAAATCACAAGAGCCATCCGAAAAGTCCGCCATTTTGTTAACGCTCTGAAAAGAGTCCCCAAGTGTATCCCTTTGGTTGGAATTTTGAAAAGCACTCGCTTTATCGAGTGGCTGACGGTCAGAAAGGTTTTCGGGATGAGATTAGGTCGAGAAAAAGATAAATTATTATTCATTGAAATGGTATAATATTTGAAAACTTTTCTTCGCCTATTATCAAAATATATAACCTTTATTTTAAAAATAATATATTGTCATCAATTTTGAGAATTACAATGGTTTGAAATATATTTAAAGAGTATTTTATTTGTTTTCCTAGCAATCATTGCTTGTGATCATATATTTTATTGATTTCACTTCAAATTCCTTGTGAAAAAAGGGTCCAATTTCGATGTGTGAGATGTTCCATAAATGAAAAGCTATAAGTGTTATGTTTTATTGACGAATTACATTTAGCTTTCAAAATATTGTAATATGTAAAGAAATCGTAAAGATCAGTCGCAAAAATGACTCAGGTTAATGTATATTGCTAATGTAGGTAAAATATACATATATTATCTTCGTAAGTGTAAAGAATATTTATTTGTGTATTAATGCAAACTATTTGGATTATTTGGCAAGTTTAATTGTAAATTATATTTACTATCAAGGAACCAGAATAGAAGTATTTCAAAATATAAAAGCAATGTCACGTAGGACGTTTGGGTAATGTGGCCACTTTATAACCATTGTATGGAATCTGTTTAATATATTTATATCAATCAATAGTTGCTATCCCCTGAAGTTATTAATGATGTATTTATTATACAATCGTGTAGAACATGATGATAATATTGTGTTACGTGTCTAGGTTCGTTACTTTCCACCAATAGAGGTCGTCGGAAACTTTACTTGCGGCTCAAAAGCAACTCGAGCTCAGCTTTTACCTAACCTTCTTTCATTTATTTCTGGCATCGAACAGATTTCTGGGATTACGACTGACAGTGAAGCAAAACGGCGCAAACAACTACGGATATTCAACCTCACTACACAACTGCGTTTCTTTAGCGGGCATTAAAATGAGTTTTATTTTCATTTTCATTGATTTGTATGTCCGAATAGAAAAATGCAAATGACGATAGATGATATCCCTGCAAATCGTATCGTAAATCGTTACTTGATGTTCACTGGGGTGCATAAAAGGGGCCTCCCCGAGCGGCGTCTACGTCTAACTAAACATCAACATGTACTGCCCGGCGCACTCTGGACATTGCAACTAATTCTTTTACAACGATAGCCGATCTAATACGATCAGTTATATTGATAGACTTGATGATGATAAGACTTGATGTTTAGAAATTTGACTAATGGATTAGCTCAGAAATGTATAACATAGAAAATATCCTTTCTGAAGACTGTTAATAACTTTTTAGAGCGTTTATTAGATTTATGTTTAAAACAAATAATCCTAGTATCTACGTCTGTTTTACTCAACAAAGGCTAAGTTAACACAAAACAGCTATCTTTACTCAAGTTGGCATTTAAAGAAAAGATACAAACAACTCTTTTGTAACTATGGCCAGTATAACTTGCTTGTATTCGCTTTTGTGTAAAACTCTTTAGTAATTCAGAAATATTCTCGTGAAGTTGTTTGTTTCTGAAAAGTAAGCTGTGAGAAGGTGGCAAAAAGACCGGGAAATTCTTAGTTTTTTACTTTAAGAAAACCTGAATAAAAATTAATAAGATATGTAACTTTTTCTTTTTCTTCCGCGCTTAAATATGTACATAGATGTTTTCAAATCTCGTAGTCTGAGTGACACATTGCGTTCAATGATAATGTAAAAGGTTGTCTTTACATCAGCGAAACCCATTTCATCGTTTAATCATTAATTGTGATTGGCTAATTTTTAAATTAGAAAATGTAGTGGTTCGGAGTTTGAATATGTGCCCGATGCATGGCAATAGGCTCACCACCTATTACATAGTGGGACGTAAACTTAACCGGTGAAAGGTAGGAGTGTTCTGCATTCCTCTGCTTACGTCTTCGAGGATTACAGGCGTGAAGTTACGTAATTGGCCATCTGTAGAAATGCATTCGTGATCAATGCACATATTCAACAGTTATTTAATGGTTGTGAAATCTTTGCCATTTGGTTCGTATGGCGAATCATACCTCTACTTTATCCTCAACTGAGCTCTGAGACCTAATTCCTACTCATCAAATGTTCTTGATTTATGTAATATCGTTAGGAACGAAACTCCAAGAAAATTTAGGTTATCATTAGGGAGCCATTTCTTTTTATAAAATTTTGAAGACGCCATTAAGACGATTAACGTTATAAGTTAATTTTCATAACTCCGCCGAGGATTGTTGACTCCATGGAATCTCCAGGGTGGAAAAGTTCCGGCATCACGTTTTGGGATTATTCCCGAATGATAAAACTTAATTCTCAACTTATCTATACTTTTGTAACTTTACCGATTCAAGGTAAATTACAGGGAGTCGAATCTTTAGTGATGTATATTAGGTGTTTGATTATGGTGAGCTAATTGGATGACCCACGGAATCAGTGGTTAATGAATTTAGCTTTTGAACCTCGTTAGTTGTGTTGGTTGCGGGTGCGACTGCAGATCGGGTGGTCCTGGGTTCGATTCCCTGGCCGAAAACTACAAAATTATCTAATTTAGAATTTCTATTAATAGCTCGGAGTCTGGATATTGTGTCTGATGCATGGCAATAAGCTCACCACCTATTCCATAGTGGGTCGTAAAAGTAACTGGTGAATCGTGGGAATGTTCTGCATTCCTCTACCTAGACCCTTCAGGGATTACGGATGTGAAGTTACGAACCGATAGCTGCGGGTACATTTTCCACCTGGAACAAATATTTTTGTGACAAATATATGTGTTTGTCTATACGTATTTTATGGGTTGTCTGATTGCTACAGGACAGCGACTACCTGCCATCAAGATAACGTGAGAGAAAGTGTCCAGATAGTATATATCAATGGTTGGTGAAAAAAAAATCCTGTTTCCATATTTATTTCATGTTTCATTCACACGTTCCATTAACTATCAAGTGTCAATTGCTCTGGCCTTTTGAAACAGCACCAACGTCAACAATTATTTTTATGACGAAGAACTATTTTTATTGCTACTAAGCTACACATTTGTTGATATCCTTGTGTTAGAAATAATAGATAAACGGGGTGTTCCAATTATGTCTCAAGTGACAAGGGTTTACAATGAAACCAAATACAAATGATAAGGCCCCATTGACGTGTCTCACGGAGGAGATGATATCTGCCCTTCTCTGCTCGCTTATTCATTACACTGACGTATTTGTCAGCTTGTCAATATTGCCTTTCGAAGTGACCTTGATAGCTGCGGGCAAATGGGAATTGTTACGTGGCGCTGGGCGAATTTGGCTGGAAACATAAGAATTATTAATGAGTAAAGTGTTTAGGTACTTTATAGGGTGATGAGTTTCATTTCAAACGGTAGCTCGCTCGCTAGTACTTGTGCTGTGTTTGTGTGTAACAAAAGCCAAGCGTTTGGCATTGCTTTGTGTAATTTAATATTCTGAACCCAGAGTATCGTAAATTACCTTTGTACAGATAGCACACAGAAAAAATATTTTTTGACTTAAACTGTGCGATAATTATGTAACATCAATCCTTTTGTTACAAATATACGATAACACGCTTGTAATCCTCGAAAAGGTAGACAGATAACTGAAGTGCACGCCCAATTAAATAACTTATGAAAAAGCGGGCGTGTATTTCCCTATGGAACGCCCCACTATGGAATACGGGGTTAAATTATTGTCATTCACCAAGAACAATTCTGGACACCAAACTAATAGTAGAAATAGCTATTAGAAATCTAAGTTAGAAAAATGTAACAGTCCCGAGGTCGAGTCGCGGCTCGACCTCGGGACTTGAATCGGGACC
>DWEI01002806.1:0-13704 GCA_018245875.1 Mysoria ambigua | reverse complement strand
CACGCCTACCTTCACACATGAGCCCGAAGATTTGAATCCATTTACCTGAACTCGTTGTAATCTATTCTGTAAATAAGTCGCACCTGCAACCAACACGACCAACGAGGCAGGCAGCGAGGCAGCTGTTTTTAATATCGATAAATGTAGACTTACAAAAACTGTAATAGCATGTTATATCGAAAGAAGTAGGCAGAACAGTACAGTGGTACCCTCTCACATTTCATCACCTCCTCTTGCGTCGCGATATACAACAGATGGAGAGTTTTTTTTTCGTTCACCAGGTACAAGTCCGGACTCCGAACCACTTGTAGATTTTTCTAGAAAAATTATTAATTAGATATAAAAATAAAATACCCCTACTATTGAATGTTGTAATTAATATTTTCTACTCAACCTGAGATTTAAACCCAGAACCTCACATCATTAGTCGGACTTCCAAACTCTCCACCAGTGAGGCAGTCAACATATATAGATTTTTAAAGCCTTGTTCTGTCGTATTTAAGGTACGATAAAGCTAAACGACAATGAGTAACAGAAAAGAAGAAGGAACTACATAGCGGTCCAATGATGACCCCTTGACTCACTTTACCATTGGAAAGATAATTTTAACTCAACTTTAACTTCAAAATGGTTAATTATATTCTTGATGAATTCAATAAATATTTTTTTCTAGTACTACTTCCTTACATAAACAATTGGAGCAAATATTATCAACATGACGTACTATGCATAATTCTCAACATAATGTTCTCCACAGTGCACAGCTCCTCTGCACATAATGTTCAACATACTCGTGTCTCTACACACGTATTTACACCTACATAGCGCGCACAACATTCGTCACGACACAGTGATCACTCAGGATCGGGTTTGAATACTACGATCGGAGTGTCCGCAGGAATATATTCCAGGATTCCTCAATTCGTAGCTGGGTTGACTGGTATTGTGCTAGGGACGAGCGCGGGCTCCGGCGCGCGGCCGTCGATCACACCGCACGAGAAAGGTAAACAGTGCCACATCCCATCAGCTATGCGGGCTACATTACAGGCCCTCTTGTTACCGAGGTTCCATATGAACTGTTTAACATATTATATTAGTACTTATAGGAAATATTCGCATTGGAAATGGTTTTAACTTATTTTGGTAATTCCCGTTGCTTTGTAAATTGTTGGACGTTAAACTTATTTTTCGAACAGTGCCGTACACCACGCACGGTCGCCTGCCTCGACGTCGCGGCGGGCCCGAGCGAGAGTCCGATCGATGAACCAAGAGCCCACCCGTGATTCCAACAAGGCAGTGGAAGATATTGTAAATAGGGCAATAGATTGTATGTGAAATCGCATGGAAAAAGGAAGTTTCTTTGTGCGGTGCAACTTTGTGGGGTAAATAAAAGATATTTCTGCTAACGCGTTGACTCGACCGACACTGGTGACGGACTGTTATTTGATAAGAGGGATAAAATCTGTTTTTCTTACTAACATTTTCAGGAATTTATTAAAAACTAAGATCCAAGTTAAGCTTATTTCACTGAGTTTCCCTCTTGTCAATACTATTCTGATAACGTAAGTAAAATATACTGGTCGCTCTTATGATTCTTTTATACAATAGGTAACATTGGGCCTGTAATATACACGCACACACACATACAGTAAAATGTAAATCCATTATTGGCTTTATGATTAAGCAGAATAGTATATACGTACTAATAAATTAAGCTGTGGATTATGTAAAGAAATAAATAAACTTTTTAAAATAACATCTGGTATAACATACAATTATGAAAGCAAGTGGACCTATAATTATTCAAACAGGTGCTCACATAACTAAGGAAATATCTCAAAGAATTCCCTGAATCCATTTTATCGTGATTAGTTAATACTACACGCAACAAAAATTCCCGTCCACCGATGAAAATATTAAGTTTCTAAACAAATTGTTAGTATATAATAACACAGCGATCCGAACTTGTGGCCCGAGATGTGTATCGGCATTAATTAAATTTGTAGAGAATGAAAAAAGAGGAGATACTTTTTAAAGCGATAGAGCTATTAATCTTTTTAATAGAGTCATTAAAAACCGAGCGGGCCGCAGTGCTAGCGCCGCGGCTCACAAAAACTATACCACTCCGCCACTCTACCCTCTCTACATAATTCAGTTTTTAACTGCCTTTTTATCTCGGTTCCGCTCGTGTGCTTTTCAATCAATAACACTACAGCCTGTGATCTTTCGTAAAACCAATTTATCCCATTACTATTCGATGTATATCTAGAGCTACATAAAATACATTATTTTCTTAAGAACTTAGACCAGAGAATTTAAAGAAACTACTAAGATAACTAATATTATCTTAGTATTTATTTTAAGATGTAACATAGAAGCACACGATGTCCTATAATAAATGTATAAATGGTTTTTATTAAAACGCAGCACATCAAACCCGAAAATTATATTAAACATATCAGATGTCATTAACATTTTCAATCTTTGCTTACGCATTATAAATGAAATAGATAGTACATTTTAAATATTTGTGACCTAATATGTAACAGTTATAAATTTAACACAGTCATGTGTGTGCGGCTAAAACTAAGAATTTATTCGAGGCTCATAGCAAAATACTTCACATTACATGCTACATACAAAATATGTATGAATAAATAATGAAAATGATTGAGATATAATACTTACGACCACGTAGAAAACGATCCCGACATACAAGACTAAAAATATAACAGTGACGAACAGACAACTGAACAAACCCGCGTGTTACATAGAAGTGGGAACACTCTAGACATAACTTTATCAATATCTAAATGGCCGAAATGTTATTAGTTTCGTCCGAGCGAGGTTTAATGTTACTACGTTTTAATTGGTTTCATAAAAGTTTCGGCTCGTAAATACTTGCGGCGCTGGTCGCGCGGCCCTGTTCATGTTACAGTAGTGATTTGTTTTTTTACAACACTTATCGGGTCATAGGCGCTAAGTACCTTGTATGAGAGTATCTTGAAATGTAATTTTTGTACATCTTATGATTGAAAAAGACACTTTTTTGTAAGGATGAGATTGCAAGACATTTTGTTTTATGGAATGTAATTCGAAACATGTAAATTAGCTTAGAAATTTCCGGTTCCATCATAAAAATCGTAAAAGTTACATGATCTGGTAAAAAAATAATATATTGAATATAAAAATTATTTTAAGATTGTACATTCACTTTCAATTTATAAACTCTTGACTGCTTCGTTGGTCCAGCGGTCGTTAATGGTGAAATTGGTGGAACGTGGAAGTACTAAAACACTCCTCTGACAACCCCTTCAAGGAAATAATTTAAAAAATATATAATTATAAGTTATGCACAATAATATCAATTAATTTCAAGTACCAGGAAACCCAAATAATTTGTACTTGAGATTTAACCATCCTGAAATAGCGCTCGCCGCCGAGAGCAGCTGAAGTAGAATATGTTAATATAATTAATAGCAAATTTATAACAAGCAGAGTCAGTGGCTTAAAGTTTTCAACGGATCCCTTGTCACTTGTTCTGTTAAAGTGCCGAACTCGCGCCAAGGGACCGCGCTCGGATCCAGCGGCCATTTTCAATTATACTCCATGAGTCGGATATCCTCGTTAATAACTCATTAATTGTTTGGAATTGAAGCTAGGAAATAGTACGGTAAATGTACTATCTCATACTTGACTGTACGATAATTCACATACGTGTGTTGAACTGCATCGCCGCTGTGGCGTGCTAACGATGTGTCAACGTGGTCGTTCGCCACCACCGACGCATCTGTGACCATCATACGCCGCGCTCGTGTCGGCTCGCGGGCGCGGGCACAGACACCCGCCCCACTCGCGATATCATTGTAAATGTTACTCGTAACACTGCTAAAATTTCTATATTTATTGTGTTCTTATTTCATTCTACAGGGATTGAATACAAAATTACTATGAGTTGGCGTGGTTTGTCCCGGGCTTTATAAGTGTCTAGTATTGTTGAGGCCTATGTTTAGCGGTATCGGTAGCGGGTTTGGACTGATTATGAAACAACATCTATATGCAATATCAGAAATTTAGGTGCAACGAATTGGATGAAAAATTCAGAAAACAGACACAAATAATTTATTTATTTAATAAGTATAGGATATAATGACACATACAAGTACTTATATACTATAACCACCCTCAAAGTTTATTAGTAATCCTCATATAACTAAAACAATGCTTTTGCAGAAATGAGCTTGTTCCTCGACTAATTGGTAGCACACTAAGATGAAAATAAGGTTTGTAAATTTCTGCGAGTATAAAAGCACACTATATTAATTCATAAAGGAATTACAATAATTATTATAATAAGGAAATACAATCATGAACGAAGTGCAATAAATAAAGTTTAACGAGAAGAACATAAAAATATATTAACGTCTCAAAGTTATAAAACTTTCGAAAACATCCCACAAACGTTAATAAGACGGGACAGCGCGGGGCCCGCGCAGCAATCACATAAACACTCAGACATCGGCACTTCCCTTAATTATAATACATTCTTACTGCTCACCTACGAGAAGGCATGGGGTAATAGAGTCATACAAATCGGACGTATTTATGAAATTGCTTTATACATACAGTTTAATCGCTAACTAGAAAATATAATTTACTTTAGACCGGCTATAAAAACTATGAAATAAAATGAAGCTTCACAGAGACTTTTGCAGTAGCAAGAAACTTTTTAAATTTGCATTTTAATTATTATTTTTATGGACAGTTTATAGCGGCACACTGTACAATGCAGTGCGCACCACACTAAACAACATAACTACACTAAAGACCACTGACGAAGCAAGGGGTATAAAAGTTCAAATCAACATGCAAATATAACGTATACGTTACATTATGCCGTTAAGTGTATATAAGACACACGCTGCATAGAAGTGAGCGGAGAGAACCCTCGAAGGTACAACTGCCAATGGCAAGCGTTGCCCACCGATCGCGCGGCGGGCGCTCGTGGCGGCCTCGATGTCCGCTGTTGTCATTAAACTACATTCACAAAATTCACGGCGGACAGCTTAAAAGCTTCCGGCTACATCGCTGGCCGGCCGTATACCCGCCGTGCGAATTAGTCGTGAGGCCTGGTGCCCAGCGGTGGGAGACACTGGCGTTAGTCAACAATACAGCCAAGTCGTTATGAATCACAAACGATATCCAAGCGAACTAAAATAAACCACTACAAATGGAGGAACGACCCGACACGGTCACAAGTCATTTATCACTTTTGCATACGAAGTGCTTAAGATTATTTCCATTGAATGGAAAAATTATGTAAAACAGGTGGAGAGAGCAATGCAGAGCTCCCCCGAGCGACCCTCCGCTGTGCATTAAAATGCTAAGCCTTGCTAAATACTTGACAAGCGGAGTTTTACAGATATCGTAGTAAACTACTTGTTACCCTCTGTTTTCCTCGCTGAACTTAATTTATTGTATTTCATATCTGCTTTGCAGCTATCCCAGGACCGGGATCCAGACGTGAGGTGAGTCGGTGAAACCTTCCGATGGCAGGAAATCTTATTTTATATCTTCTTTTACAATTTTTATTATCAAATAAAAAAGCAGGAAGCTTTACGATTGTTTGAGTGGAAGCTGAACATTTGAGTTGGAATCGAGCAGTAAAGATTTCCCTCGACACCCCGCCGTAATCATTAACAAAGTTCAAGTTACGGGAAGGCGCGATGAAAAGTTGGCCGCTCAAATATCTGCGGGCCGGCCGCGGCGCCGGCGGCGGCGAGGGGCGAGCACGCCGGAGCTCGGCAATGATTTGTTATGATCGCACGGAAATCACACAATTACTCATACGTATTTGTTACAGGCAAATTACAAAGAAACAAGGATTTCTTCATTTTCGTTTGAAGACTTTTGCGGCTGCTGTATTCTATAAACAAAATGTCGATTTAAATGAAGTTGACATAAATAATGCATTCGATACAAGAGCGTTGCAATGTACAGACGAACAGTAATTTACTCGCGATACATAATTGAAAGATTATGATTTCACCACGTAATATCACTTCTGTAATCCTCAAAGAGGTAGGCAGAGGAATGTATTGTAGTCCCACGAATCACCAGTTACGTTTACGTCCCACCATGGAATAGGCGTTGAGCCTATTACATACACAACCGGATACTAATATAGACTCCAAGCTACTACTGGAAAACATAAGTCAGAAAAATTTAGTACCTACCTAATGCTCGACCCGGGGTTCAAACACAGTACCTCCCGATCGGTAGTCGTGCTTGCAACCAACGAGTCTGTTCTAAGTATTAAAATAATATATTTTTACGTAATAAAAAAATAAATGCCATGAAAAGTGCACATTTATATATTAAATCATATTTCTAAGTCCCTTTTAGATGACACACTTGGGTAGATATTGGTCGAAATCTATGAATACATAGTTTAAGGAATGTTAAAAAAGATTGTACTAAATCCGTGTAATAAATAATATTAACCCTTGTTGTCAGTGATTCAACTTACGCAGTTAAGGTAACAAGAAAATATTGTCGGCGTACAGGAATATACGATAACAATAAACAACCCTGTCTTTGAAACTTCTTAGACGCTACTTTCGCCGCTGAGCAATAATGATACATTGTCCACTATGTATTTTTGGATACTGGCTTAGAGACACAGCGTTGGTGTTCAGATCAGTGATAGTTAGAGTTTAGGATCCATTTGCATTTGAGATCTGATATTATAATTGGATATTCAAGCACCAGATTGAAATCACGCGCGCTGGCCCGCTGCCGAGAACATTGTCACTTTCTGTTTAGACACATACAATACAAACATGATTTTTATATAATAATACTCGTAACAGATTTAGTTAGATGTACCTAAAAGACAATCACAATCTCTACTTGAACATTTATAGCTCAATCCTCAAAAACAACCATGATATGTATACATTATTACATAGTAGAATTACAAAAAAGATTACATTTGTGTTTGCAACCCGATTCGTATTCGAACATATCTTTGACTCGCAGACAGTACGACAGCCTGATGTTAGTGACACGAATTAAATTAGTGAAAAGTTTGGGCAGCTGGGGGTATCGCAAAATAATATTTATTTGATGAGATATAAACCTTGAGCGTTTATTAAATAAATTTTAACGAAGTTTTTCAATGCCATTAAGGCCTAGTGACCTCGCGGTGCTTACGAATAGAAGGAAAGTTTTAAATTGTTTTTAGCTATTGTACTGAGATAAAGGCCTTAAAACGGAAAGGATATTTTCTCATAAACTCTTTGGAATAATAATAAATTAGTGAATGATGGATGTAAGGTAAACTTATCTTAAACGTATTTTGAGAAGAAAACTGAAATTGTTTCGACGGGATTGGTTAAGACTATTTACTCTTCGTTTAGGTAACAATATTTGTAGCACGATGGCGCGACTAAGTTGTAAGTTTTTCCCACAAAATATTTAGATGTAATCAGACGTAATCCTTCACGCGGAGGGTCCCAGGAGGACGCATGCACTTGACGAAGTGCGAAAGTTTGGATTAAATTTAGCGCGCGAGATGGATCGTCAACGTCTATAAAGTTGTGCTTCTCTCTCTGCCTCTCCATCTCTCTCTCCCTCTCTCTTCATCTCTCTCCCTCCCTTACTTATGATAATAACTAAAGCTAATGCGTTATACAACACTTGCGTCCTTAATGTTAAGTTAAAAGTCAATTTATCTTGGTTTATTTTAAACAACTTTATCAATTTACTATCGAGTCATTTTAAGGCTTATTTTTCAATTAAATTAAAGTATGTAAAATATATAAAACTGATTATATAATTTTGTGAGAATAAGAAATTTAATTTTACTTCATCATCATCCTGAGCCTATCGCAGAGCTTCGCAGGACATTGGCCTCCCCACAGAGGTTTGTTTTACTTATTTGGTAATACACGTACAGTAATACATAATAACAATCAATTATAAGAGATGTGTGCCAAAGTTACAGCAAGCCAAATGAGCGAACAGCATGATACAAATTTTGGATGCAACCCTAATCTTATAAGAAAACTTTGTAATAGAATGATATCAGTAGTTAAATATGAAAATTATTAGTTAGATCGTAGCCCTTTAGCCATGATTCTGTTAGTCACGCGACAGTCGTCACCCGTGGGCGGGCTTCATTTGACTGGTCGCATTGCATCTTACTAGTTAGGGCCATTGAATACTGCTTAATACCTGGTAATGGTTTCGAGCCAGTTACAGTTGTTCAGACTCTTCATATTTTAATTTTTAACCAAGTGCAGTTAATAAATCGTCGCCATAGCAGATACTGAGTAGGTACTGAACGTGGATCAAGTATCATAGCAGCTATGCTCGTAACGAGCTGCTGACATCAAACAATTACGCAGAAGTAAATCGGCCACTTTCTCATCAGGCAGTTCGGCCCGGCCACCCGCTTGCCACTGTCGACACTAGCGGTGCTTCCAAGAGTTCGCGAACATTTCAAGTTTCTCGAAACTTCGCTAGTAATTAGGTGAGAAGTTACTTGCAATTTTTGAACAAGTAACTCCGTCAGTGAGTTCATTTTATCTGCTTAATATTAGACGCATTAAAAACATCGACGCCTAATTTATTTGTTTGTTATAAAAGTCAAAAGTCAAAAGTCAAAAATCATTTATTTATATAGGATTTGCAATCACATATAAACGTCATTATAGATAAGAATTATAATTGTTATAATCGTGGTTTTAAGGAAAAGTACTCCGATTTACGTCCAAACTAGGCTCCCGCAGTCATCTCCTGATCATGTGGTATACATTATGTGACAGGACCAGAGCGGGACCAGAGCGGGATGTGCAGACGGGACCGCGTGATCCGTACCTCCGTCAGTGCAGCCTCTATCGCGCTTGTTCTGCATTCAACACTCTCGTCACACACGGAAATGAACATATACAAATTAAACATTGTAATTGATGAAATGTAACCTGTCTGTTGTAAATCTGTTCTGAAGGTGTAGACCGACACCACCGCACTGGCACGCTGCTGCCGCCGGGGCGCAGTAGGATTGCCACTGTCCACTGTAGGACGTAAATTTACTGCACTTCAATGCCTATCCTTGTAGAAACTACAGGTGTGATGTTACGTTATTTAAGTATTTCTATTATAATTTAGTCCCGAACGTTTTAGTCCGATTGTTACAAACGTATCGTCGTGAACAGTTTAACGCAGCTCTACAAGAAAATTAGTTAATTTTTAAGTCAGATTCCTAGGCTTCCGATCTCGCAGAGCGCGCGTAAAACTTGAGCTGATTGAACACTGTTAAATTGTGTTTCGCGGCTCACGGAGCTGCCATTGTTCTTGAGGTACTTTTTAAGACACAATAAAGTTTTTAATATCGTTACTTCACAAAAGCCGCGATTAACTAGAAAAGTTTTGGATTACTTAGTTTAAGTAAGTGTAACATTTAAGTACTTGTTTTTAACGTATAATATTCCAGACTATGTGCTAGCGTAATGGATTGTTTGATGTAGGTTTTAACCTAGTAGTAGCTATATTCGTTATACTTTCCAATTTATCAGTTCCTAGACTAAAGCACAGGAAATACAAGGATTAAATTAAAAGAAAAATGGTAAAAAGGTACGAAACTAAAAATAATTTCAGTTTCATAAGGCTAATGGCTGATCACAAGGAAATTAGACTGCCTCGTTGGTCATGTGGGTTGCAAGTGCAACTGTCGATCGGGAGGTCCCGGCTTTGATTCCCGTTTGAACACAACCAAATTTTCTAATTTACATTTTCTAGTAGTAGTTACAAGAAAATTAAAAGTAATCCTTAAATCTCCGTATTATCAGCTGCTCAACGCAATAATGAAAAAATACAAGCGCTGATTTAATCAATCTAAGTGTTGGTTATTGTTAGCATTAAATCTGTTTCAGATATCAAATATATAACATCGAGAGGATCATAAATTATGACAATCATACGAATTTGAATAGATATCGAGATGACGTACGACTTTAGTACAAAATGATTAATCTAGCAACCGGATATCACGAGACACGGAGTTGAGTTCGGGAGAGATACAGATAAGACAATCTTAACAAACGACGTATTTGGAATAAAACTATTATATGATTTATTTTGTTTGCCCAATATCCTCAGCTCAATGTCCTAAACATTAAAATTCCTCAGCCAAAACCAAGGGTAAAGAATGTATACCGCAGTAAGTGATTCAGGTCGGGTAAAAGTCTCACACGATAAGCATCGAGCGTCGAATTCCTACCTCGGTAGGTATTTCTCAACACCCAAATATTTCATGTGTTCTCGTGCATTGTCAGCGACGTGTGCTTGATAATCACGAGATGTAAAATGGAGCACGATAGCGGTTGTGATCAAACACAACAAAGACAATAGCTCACTGTCTGCACGAAATGCTTATTTCATATGAGTACTCGTAGTAGTCATATGAATCACATAGAATTGATTGTTTTCAATTGTTACGTTCACGAAATTCACTTCGAATTGTATACTAGAGCTGCCCGCGAGTTGTTCCAGTTATTATCACAAAAATTGTTTGAGCATATTTGTACTGTTATAAGGAATGTTCTCATGAAGGATGAAGGCAATAGCAAGACGCAGTTGCCAGCTGAATTATTGGCAAATCTGCACCACACCGATTCACAGTGACGATTTTTTGACACTTATTTTGCTTAATTAAGCAACTCCTTCATACATTAATAACCAAAAGAAGATTTTTAAGATTCTTCCATATTTGACTGAAGAAATCGCACCAACTGGTGTGGAACCAGGGTAGGCTATAATTTACATTTAGCTTCCTCGTGATGTTGGATCTCATTAGCGTTAATTTCGGATGAACTTAACCGGTAGGCACGCACCAATAAATGCTCTGAAGTACAAAAATGTTTAAGAAAATTTCAAATGATTACATACTTTACTCGGAATATTAAACAATACAGTACATGAGAGTTACGAGAGGGCTAATAAAAATCTATTTTCACTCAGTCATTTTTGGTGGTTGTTTAGTGAGAACTGTAACGATTTCGCCCAGTAATTGTGAAATGAAGTATTGATTGAACAGCTCCGAAGCCGGCGGATCATATTAATGTGTGAACGCACGTCAGTGCGACGAGCTCCGCTGCAGGCCGCGGCCGTGACGCGACCTCCGGCCCGCGACACCACTGTGTGGGTGCGTTCGCTGCCGCGCTCCAGTATTGCCTTTCATTGTGCTCGCTGTCTAGACTTACAGTCGTGAGATTGAGCTAGTTAAGCTGTCTACTTATTAAATGGCTCAATTTATGTAATGCAACCTGTACACAATCCACTCTGATATATCAATAAAATTGCTTTTCCCTACTTCTCCACATTCCCATATTTTTGTTATTAATATTGTTAAAATCTTAAATCCTAATTCCTGTTATTGAACTACTAACAAAACTAAGAGATACGACGGCATACTTAATACCTAATGACATTATCTTCTAGTCAACCCTAAAATTCTGTGTGTGTTTATGTTTCCTTAATAAAATATACCCTACAGAGCTGAAGCTATTATCGCCCCTTACTTATAGCGATCTTTTGCTTCTACTGCTTGATACTACTTTTAATATATGGTAACAGGACATTGGGCATTTCTAAAACAAAGGGTTGACTCGTCTGCTATTATTATATTAAATGAAGTATTTCATGTTCACAAAAATAAAAGTGATAAGAATATTTTACGCAACTCAGTCCGATTACAATCTAAGTTAAAATGGAATTGGGAACTACCCAGCGAGACGCAGGAGAGAGTTATTGGAGCGCGTCGAGGCAGTGTGTTTAGGACCGCTCTGCGGTCGGTCCTCAGGTCTCAGCGGCTAAGAAAATAGGTCGGAGAGATGAAACCTTGAAATTACATTGCGGTGAAGCCTAACATAATGTTAGTGTAGATTTAAGGGGGCGGATGGACATCCCTCTCTTATGTTGATATTTGTAGGGATTGTTTGTTGTGATCTCAATAAAAAAACATTTAAAACAGTTATTTCGTACATGAATAAAGAGAAAGTCGACTGTGGAAGAATCATGTCAGCTCTGTAAGCATAGAGATATTTGGTATTCGGTGCTCTTTGCCTATCCCATAAAAACCTAACGTGATGATTTAATATTTATTGTAATTATAGTTTAATAGTCTGATAAACATTGTCATAAGAATGTAAATTTGCTCTGAGTTATATTTTATTTATAATATGAACATTTAACATCAACAGTTTAAGTCAACGATTAATTTATTGAAATTACATTGAAAAATAAAGAAAGTAGCTAAATGTAATTTCTATGTTTCTTTGGGAATGAAAAGATCTGCGATATGAAAACAAAAGAAAAATGAGTTTGAGCGGAATGAAAATGATAATCGTGTTAGTCCTGTAATTTATGAGTCAGTCGCGCCGACGGCAGAGCTTCGCCGGTACGTTTCCATTGCCGATGGGTAAGCGGACTTTAAATGATTGTCTCGTGTGTACGATATACAAAATTATTTAAATGAAGAACAATATGAATTCACAGACTTCAAATATATTGCGTTATGCTAAATTTTAATTGAAAAAAATATGGCGCATTTATGCTTTAAAACTTGTTTTTATTTTAACCGGTGGGCTTCGTTGATTTATTAAAATTACATCAATTATGAAATTTTCGTTGCATGTTTCGTGAATTTTACACATGATTATGCATTAAGCTGTCTTCCTTATGAGTTCCCGCCGATTGCAGCGAGGTCATGGCGGAGACCTCGTATGGGGTCAAAACTAGTCGGGCCATCCCGAAAAAACATACGAGGCTCTAGCCGACTATTATTTTATTATTATTAACTAGTTGTATTATTATTAACTAGTTGTACGAGGATCAATCAGCTTTTGAAATTTACAGATTATTTGGAACATACATTATGCAGCTTCCGAAAGAAATGTTTTCCCTTCTTATGCAGACCTAGGTGCTACGCAGGAGGAAACGTTTTGAACATTGTTGTGTAGAAGCAAAGGGAAATAGAATCTAATGTCAGCTGAAACTGTTTGAAATGATATGACATTTTGTTGAAATAACATCAGACTGTTGAAATGACATCGAATATCGCAGACCGTTGCAACATTTTCACTGTCGGTTAAAGTATAAGGCTTCGTTTATATATTCTGTTGTTTGTTTAATAAACATATAAAACCAACAATTTGAGCGCAAATGTGTTTTCTTCAAGGTCGGTGTCGCAGCTCATGGACACAACGTCGACAGTTGCATTTTCAACACCCGGTATTAATTTTAAATTACAAAAAAGGCATCCTTACATTACAAAGTAGTGGGGGAATGTTAAGTAGATTCATAATACAGTTATCATGCTAACTTGCGTTACCAGAGTTCATCGATGTTCTCTTGTCTTTTGACAATAGTGTTCTTCTGAACGAGACGGATTTAATACAAAGTTTTAAAAAACAAAGTGGTCGCCATGGTCATGTATTATCTGTCATGCTCTCACGTCCCTTACCCAGATAATTCATATATTTTAGACACAAACAGTGAAAAAAACAACATTATTTACAAAAAAGTTTTGTCAGCCAATTATATTTTTGTTTTCCTCTGCCCATATAGTATATTCTAAATATAATAGGAAACGAACAAACGAAGTCAGAGTTGACGACTAGAACTAATATAATTGAACTC
>DWEI01002805.1:0-13708 GCA_018245875.1 Mysoria ambigua | reverse complement strand
CCTGGCAGCGCACGCCGATAGAAAAGCGAAATGAGATACGTGTTAAAAGTTATGCCATGCAAACTGTCCAGGTTAACTCGTTGCCGGTGCGTAGGTGGTTTAATTACTTAGGTATTGGGTTACAGTATTCCTAACATTAAGATGTACAAATTCTCAGCTGTGCGCTGCTGTATGATTCTGTGAAATATTTATGTACAACAAGCACACAAGCTATGTATATTAATAAAACATTAAACGACACAATCGTAAAGGTTCGTTCTCTCCTCTATTGTCTATGACAGCTAACAGACTTCATTGAAGTATGCTCGTAAATTATTTTCCAAAGACCCCAATAGCAGAAATTCCTCTGTGATCTTATGTTTTTTTATCTGTAATATTTGAATTTGGTACGTCCTAACACAATGTTTGTTCTGTTTTCGTTCCTTTTTACGTGATTTAATATTTCATTCGTATAAACATACGTAACATAACGCGAGTAACCTCTAAAGAGGTAAGTGACTTCATACAATTTACCAGTTACGTTTACATAGCACTATGCTATAGGCGGTAAGTGTATTGCCAAACACCGGAGGCAATCCACACGCCCGACGACTACTAGAAAATATAAATCAGAAAAATCCTATAGAGCCTGACCCAGGATTTGAAACTAGGACCTCAAGTTTGGCAATCACGTTTCAAACTAACGCTACTAATGAGGCAGTCATGTGTATTTTAAATAGTGAATAATTTTATAATTCAAGCTATGTATCGTTTCAAGTTCCAAACTATTGTTTTCAAGAAATGAGACCTAGCTTAGTCCATTTTTTGCCGTGGCATAACCCTATTTTGTAGATTTCATCGTAACGACTAGAGCCGTTTTCGAAAATAAAAATACAAATTTCGCCCGTTTAATACAGTCAAATAAGATCAATAAAATTGATGTCAATATATATTGTAGCAATATTGAATGTAATTTAAATGTTTATTCGAGTATACCTACAGTTAGAACAATCACTATTTCGCAAAAAAATACAGGACCCTCGAGTTAACATCGCGGAATATAATGGAGCGAAATAGCAAATCTTTCCGAACAAAGGTGAGTTCGGACAAAAAGGCGGGAGTCGCCATGACGGCGCGCGCGTGCGCCGCGCAGCTGCGTCGTGCATCTGCCGCCAACCTGTGTCCACAGTTCGAATTATCGTTAATATCGCTTTCTTATCCCTCGATTACTTTTAATATATTCAGATATTCGTAATTCCTTCGAAACCGGAATCCAAAATGATGGATAGCGCCGGACTGAATGTGAAATTATTGAATTATTGAAATAAAACTGATTACAATAATTTGTCTAACACAAGTACGTATCGAATATGTAACTTTAGACGAGTAATAATGTTTTTATTGATAGAGTTGGTATATTTATGATTTGCAAAAGATAAAAAAAATATCAAGTTATATATTTACAAGTATACATTTGGTATATTGTGATTTGCATAAGGTAAAAAAAATATCAAGTGAAAGTTGCTCCCAATTACTGAAGGCCCAAAAACAATTTCTTTTTTTAGTATTCAACTGATAGTTGAACTTTTCGCGCCATTTCCATACCAATAAACATGTATATTTTTTTACTTTAGTCATAGAATCTTATACTATCTAATATTTATATATCTAATCTAAATATATCTAAAATATATGCTTTTTAATGTCTATTTTTCTCCAGTCTTGCCCACAGGTTAAATAGCATTTTATAATGAAGATGTGTACTCAACTTTTATTTGCAGCTTATACATATTTAGTTGGAATAATATGTTTCTTTTTTGCATATCGAAGGTGTATTATTCTGGCTACACTTGCTTAGCATAAAAATTTTTACCAGCTGTGGCCCGGCCAGCTGTTGAAATTCCCGGTTAGCTAAAACTTGTCATTTATTCTATATACAATCGAACCTGTATACTTTTATGATTTTATATTTTTCGACTTGACAACCGCGCCTTAGTCTTTGTTGTTTCTGGTATAAATAATATATTTATGTATAGAGAAATATTGTAACCGAAAATATACATGGTTAATCTTAAGCATTAGATAAAAATTGATGTTTCTTTAAATTTTAATAACAATAAATGAAGACGTCGTAATATTTTTTTTGTGGTTAACAAGAATAACTAAAAATATTTATACAGATTACACACTAATGTCTTTCAATTCTTCTTCTTTAAAAACCTTCAATAAGAGATACTCCATATTATTTTATAGGTTGAACATCGTTTCTACAAATTAATTAGATGCCCTGGCTATATGTTCCTATATTTTTTATGATTTCCAAGGAATAAAAAAAGAGTTGTGTATAAATATTTTTCACAAATGGAATATTTTTGTATCACAAAAACGGCCAGTATATGAATCATAAATTTTGTGTAGTAACGTGGTAAGTCTTAACCACCATTAAAATCGAAAAAAAAGTCAATTAAGCACTCCCGAAAGGGTCATTTTCAATTTGTTCCGATATGGCGATCATCATAACTAACATTGGTCAATTATAATGATTTTAAACATACATATTTGTACCTATACATATTTGTGGCGTAATGTCAAATGTGTATTTTTTATTATGACGTGATATATAAATTACCTGGTCATTTCATACAGGTAACTTTAATTGTAGTTCCGAGATAGCGATATAAAGCGTAGTTTGGCTGAAACTTTCCCAGTTATACCTAACGGCGTAGGTCAGTCTTTTGAACAAGGGATGTGACGCCCTACTGCGGGTGTTAGGGCCTAAGTGGCAGCGATAAAAACCAAGAAAATTAGGCGGCGTTGAAATATTGTGGGTATTTTAAAAAAAAATTTTTTAAATTCCATATTTAAAAAGAAATGATTTTAAAATACTTATTGTCTAAAAAATAACCCATTCTTAATTTCATGTTTATGATATAATTTTGCTTTTTTTTGCTTGATTATGCTTCATTTACTGTAGTTATTAGAGTTTGGAAAACTATAATTATTAGTGATTTTTTAAAATTGGCAAAGCACGTATACGTACAAGACGTACATACATATTTTACCTTCACGTCAGCTCCCTTACGACGTAGGCAGACAGCGCGGAGTGATGTTTATTTTTCCCGTTCGGTTCGATAGTTCACAATAATAAACCCCATTGTAACGTGTCTTACTCCATCGTCCATCAAACGTGCGCGCGCGTGACGCACGAGTTATCAAAGTGTAGATATTATTATCTATAAATTCGTGGCACCGTTGGTGTACGGTACATTAGTGTGTCGTCGGTTGGTTGTCACTGACGCGGCGCGCGCGGCCCTCGCTCCGCGGCCATTGTTATCTGCGCCTCGGGCTCACACATGAAACTTGCCGATCGGTCGGCTTTTATTTAGTATTTTCCGCCACGACCAAGACATGATGCACTGTTTTTAAATGATTGTAACGTCTTTGTTCATAACGAATGTTTTTGTGCAGTGGAGACGGAGCAATGAATAAATGCACAATTGGAATAAATGTTTTGACAACCGGAGTTTATTTCTGTTACACGAATGGGGGCCGAAAAGTTTTGAGCCTAAGTACCTTTAAGCATTACCAATGACCCGCGCCACTAAGTGCGAGTACCTTAGGGAGTATATTTCATGTCATTAGCATCAACTCACTTCCACCCCTCCCACACCCCTTTAATCCTGAACCCCCACCCCTTTAAACTTGAGCTCGCCACTGAAACCAGTGAAGCTGTTAAGGCCATTTTGGTCAACAGCATAGTGACAATAAAAAAAAAGTAATACCATTATTACGCTTTCTGTCACTGAACTGTAAACCTCACCACGAGTAAGTCATGTGGCAGTCGGCGCGACATTGCAGTACAGAGCTGACATAAGGAGCCTTACAAAGAAGATGAAAACGACGACTGATGTGTTTGAAGATATTCCAGCAGTTTATGAGGAGCGTGCGCCTAGGTTTGCGACCGAGAAACGTTGGAGCCGAATGTTGAAAAGCGGCAGGGGGTCGCTCGAAGATGATACCAGGTCGAGACGCTTAGTATAAAAAAAACGCCCAAACACGTTGAAAAAGTAGGAGATTATATTGAAAAATAAACTTTTTATAGATTTCTATCAGCATTTTTAATACCTTAGGCTCAAAACTTTTCGGCCACTTCTCGTATTTATACATATATATGCCTCGGTGTATGGCAATAGACTCACCGTCTATTCCATAGTGGGACGCCAACGTAATTGGTGAAACGTGGTAGTAAGCTACACTCCTCTGCCCACCTCTGTAGGGAATACACGCGTTATGTTACGCCTGTGTATATGAATGAAGCCTTAAGTCGCGTAAAAAGTAACAAAAACAGTATTTTTTTGTGTTAGGGCATACAAAATTCAAACACTTGAGATAAAAAAAATAGCTGCTAAATTATGATGGTGTTCGTTAAATCATATCACGAGCCTACAACAAGCATAAGATTAGCAGCAAGTATTGTTAATTTTACGTCGGAAGACTTTAAAATAGTTAAATCCGCGTCTTTACCACTCAACTTTCGGTGTTGACCTTTCACAGTTATTTTAGATCATAATGTAACATTTATAATCCAATTAGTGCGAATGTACATATAAAACTATTAAATTATCTATGGTTTACTTACAAAAGTCTATGGTTATGTAAATTTTTTGTCATAAAGAAGTTTAATGTTTAAATTTTACTTTTATGCGTTTATTTAATTAATAATTAAATGCCTAGTAATTAACAATTACAATTAAAATGAAAATCGAAACCGTGTACTATCAAGTTTTTAATTTGTTTTATCTATTATTATTACTTTTAATACCAAATCCAACATATGAACTTTTGAATAAGTGTTTTTTAATATAATTTTAAGCACCAGTCACAACTCACATTGGGTAGCAATCAATGACAAGTTATTAGTTTTATAACATGCAGATATCAACTCAGCACGAACGAGGACCTACCACCTGACACCACCAATGCCTAAAGTGTTGACGGTAGCGAAGCTAAAGTTATATACACGTGTTACATGTTTGCTTTATAACCAAATTTACAAATATAATAAATTAAAAAATATATTTCTATGCATTAATATTATCAGCTTTTCTCAGTACACTGCTGAATGTAAGCTTTCTAAAGGGGGCTGTTGCCTACTATACCCGGCGCTTGAAGGTATCGCACAAGACAACTCGTACCGCCTACCTTGACGGCGTTGCGACCAGCATTTAACTGTGCCTTGCTTTCGTTATACGATACTATTACGTCATAAAAGCGCGGTGTGTAGTTGACGTCCACGCGTTATATGCGGCTCTTTCGCCTGTGGTTGTGTAATTCGTGCAGCCCCGCGCGCCCGGCCCGGCCCGACAGCTCTGCAATCTGCCGGCGCAGCTGCCTCGACAGATGCGTAGCGCATCTCACATGCCATCCGATGTGTTATACACTCTGTATACCACTTATGTATATTATGTGTGCACGTAAAATCTTTGCATGTAGGTCATATATCGGGATTTAAGTGGATGAAATAAAAAAATATTTTTATATTATACCTAAAGTAATTCTTAAAAAATAATAAATAAACCTTGAAGATAAAATAGAATACAAAACATGCAATTATAAATAAAATGTGTTACATTATAATTACTAAAGCTATTTTTTCATTAATAAATAATCCATATTTTGATGTAAAATACGTTATGAAGTATTGAAGATACTGGCCATTATTGTATTTAGAATTGTCCAAAAAATGTCACATTGGCAGTGACATTTGTTGACGCGGTATAAAGCGGTGCTGTCAATCTGATTAAAAAATGGACTCTTGATCGACTCACCAAAAGAATTGTTACAAAGGAAAAAAAAAATTCAGTGCCCGACCTGCGATTAGAAACCAGAACCTCCCAATAATTACAATAATAAATCATAGTAAATACAACATTTATAATTAAAAAATAATACGTTTTATACTTAAATTATTATGTATAACGCATGAAGCTTAAGCAAAGCAATTAGTGTAACAAACAGGAAAAAAAGACGTGAATTTTATACGGCTCATTTATATGAAATTATTCCAAAACATATGTCTGAACGTTAATTTTTTATATTTCACGCAGATGCCGCAGGAGCATAAGAGTCACTTATCCTGACCAAGTGGGTCCGATAGTTGGTCGACGAGGAGTGAGCGTCTCCGAAACTGACGTCCGTGTATGAGGAGAGCGATGACTGTGAAGGGAGCGCGACAGTCCCGTCCACTGCTGGGCGAGTGCCCGCCGCCAGCACGACACTGAGCACGATCTTCAGATCTTCGGTTCTTGCAAAATATATTGCATCATATTACACGATGCATATGAGTGGTTATTTATGTGTTTGTTTTAAATATAACTATTTATTTATTGAAACTTGATTATCAACTTGAAATAAAGCGTTTTCGACGTTCTTCCCATCACTCAGGTTTGAGATAATACCATTGGACATCAAATTCCCCATAACACTCCTTGTTTAAAGTATTACATAAGAATGAACAAAATATTCCAAATCATTCGACAACCTTCATACATTGTGTCTTGAAAACAATCAGTCATAGTACCACGTTTTATTTAAAATAACTCGAAAATTTAGTACCTGTTTGATACAACATGTTGCCATGATACCATTGCCATGACGAGGATGCCATGGTCCATAAATACCCAGTGTTTATGGACGTAACATAACATCACGCCCGTCCACTCCGAAGTGTTAAGTACATTGTCACGTTTTACCGGTCGATTGGTTCGTACTGCGGTGGGTTACGTGGAGAGTGTATACCCATACTGCTTGCCGGCTATGAAGTGTTATGTAAGAGCTGTGCCGCGTTCGCGTGGGCTATAACGTGGCCCGAAGGACGAGCGGCCGCCCGCCAGGTCCTAGCGGCGCAGGGTCGGGGCGCCGCGCGCGGACCGGTCGCAACCGGGCCGACCGTTAGCTGCCCACGTGCGGGCCGGCGCGGGCGCCTCGCGACGTTCTCTGGAATAAATACTGTTGCCAATCACGTACTGGTGTAAAAATTAAGGGTGTGCGTCTATTCTATGTTAAACTCGTGAATAGAACACAATCACACAAAAAATAATCACTCGGAACACAGCGCCTATTATAATGGGACGTAAACGTAAATGGTGAAATGTGAGAGTGTACTGCATTCCTCTGCCTGCCGCTTCGGAGATTACACGCGTGATGTCACGTCGACGTCACTCACAAATCTCGGTATAACGCTGAAGGGAAACATTACGGGGATATCAAGTACGGAAACCTCTTTGATTTTCGTCAAGTTAACCTCAAGTGTTCCGCACTGCTCTTTAAGATTTGAAATAACTTACACACTCACAAAGTCCTTTGTTCCATCTCAAGACTGCACGCGACAAGTGGGTCCATGAATTGAAGCTAATTTATTATTGAACTCTTTAACTTTAATATAACAACAATCTTTTCTTCTGTTTGTTTATAGAGGCGATGAAGGTAATATGCATGATGTCGGATGGTTAGCCACACTTGCGTAAAGGGACTGAATTGTTTGAGGTCAACAAAGTAGTACCTATACGATCAGTTTTGATATTAAATGTATTTCAATAGTAAAAATATTTTGCTTAAATTTAATCGTGCTTGACCGGTGTATATGTCCTTGTCTACCATGTTCTTAAACGATAATTAAAATTAGAATTTGTGTACAAAATTCAAACATGTAGGATTAAAACATCCACAGGCCATATTTATTATAAAGAAATATATTATAAATAATTAAATATATAAACTTTAATTATTATAGTCCCAAAGAACACCGTTTTCTACCTTAAAATATTAAAGGTATTAACAATACTGTCTTCTATAAATACTCTTCTAAGCCTCGCTCGGGGCTTTCGCCGACACAGTTGGTACATGAATAGGCAGTCGTCTTTCCGATCGGGGCTTAGATCATAAAAAGGTAGAAAAAATCCCGAGGTACCATTGTACTTACTGCCCGGGTACTTGCGGCCACAATGGGCGCTACCTGCCGGGTTCTTAGAACAACGTTACCTTTCAAAATGTATCATTTAGCGGCGGCGCTCTGTAGTTCTGTGTTCAAATTTCTCGAAGCTCACTTCCGGGGACGGTCGAAATTTGTAATTGGGTTTCATAAAAGGTGTCTTGTGTAAGTTTTGTATTATAGTACTTTTGTGTGTGAAATTAAATAAGTTTGTTTTTGAAGTTGTTAGAACTCTTAGTGCACAGATTGATTTATTTAAAAAAATAATAATAATAACATTTCGGAGCAATTTCTTCGGAATTTCTTCGGAGTCCTCGACTAGGCAGAGAATGTAGTTACTGTTGAAGGTGTCTCTTGACTGGCCCATAGGCCTAGTGGTCTTCATGCATACGTCATTGCGCGGGGGATTATGAGTGCAGTCCCCGTCCAAAATATCTATTTCATGAGCAAAGCATGATTTGTGTGATTTAATATGTATTATATATAAGTACATATTTACATATTTATATATCTAGACATGAGTGTCTCGTTGCGCGAAGAATAATGTGAGTTATGTTTATATAATATTTCGAAGTCATTGCTTTCGACCTACCCCGTAAGGGTCACACCAGATGTGTGACGCTCTGTCTGCCCGGTTGTCGTGTATCATCTATACTGATGACTACTGAGGTAACTTTAACAAAATAATCGTTACCGCCTCGTTGCTTTACTGACTGTAAGTGCGGCTGTTGCGCGAGCGGTCTTGGGTTCGATTTCCGGTTCGGCTACTATTTAGTTTATCTAATATAAATTCCCAGCTCACAAGTTGTAGTGTCGCTCGGTGTGTACCAATAGGTTTGACTTGCATTCCACTTGACGTACGACACAAAAAAACAAAACACAGGTGAAAAATGCACTGCACTCAACTGCCCATCCCTATGTGGAAATACAAGCGTGAGGCTATGTTCATTACACTCGCACCTAGTTACATGTGAACTTCGTATGCCGTGTACCTCAAAACTGTTGGCTGATATCCCCGGAGATAATTCGCGCCTCTTGGTTGTAAATGTTTATCATCTTAACATTATTTCATTAATTGGAACTCTATTCCACACGAAGGTGCAGACACATTACCCTTTCTGCTATTTAATGTTTCAATAGTCTCACCACTTATTCCATATTGAGACGTAAACGTAACCGGTGAAAAGTGGGAGTGTTCTGCATTCCTCTGCCTACCTCTTCGGGGATTACAGGCGTGAGGTCACGCTACGTGACCTATCATTCTGACTGGCTCGTCAGGCCCTGCGGTTTGGATACCTGACCGCCGACTAGGGGCCGCGGGTTCAATTACCGTTCAGGGTGAAAATTTGTTCGATTAATTCAAGTAAAGGGTATTAAGACAGTATTTGTTTAGGCCTAGTTTTAGATCAGATAACATACAGTGTGCAGATATCCCAAGGTGTTAACAGAACATCACGCCTGTATTATTTCGAAGGGGCGGGTAGAGGAATATAGTACCCACTCGGAACTTTCATCTGTCCTATTATATGCGCCATGGATTAGACGGTGGACCTATTGCCGTACCCCTGGCACTCATCCAGACTCAGAGCTACCACTGGAACTGTAAGCTAAGAAATGCTCAATAAGCTTACTCCACTTGGGTATCGAACGGGGGAAGTGGCATTGCATTACTTAAAATCTGATGACATTCGTTTATTAAGATCTATGTGATACCAAAATTATTCTTAACGCCTCTATATATTTAGCATTTTTTGGTGAAATCTAGATTCTTACCACCTTATGACTGTAGATGGTTCTGGAAAGTGCTCGTACGTGTATTCGCCCTAAGAGGAGGCTGCCGGCAGTAGTTGGTACCGTTCCTCCAGCTCTTTCTCACCTTTGACTTATTTGAACTTAGAATGTGGACGCACTACGACAAGTAGGTTTTCAGACAAGTTTTAGGGTGTCAAAGTAAGGGTATATACAAGTTTATAGACGACTATCGAGGTGGCATCCTTAATTTTCTTGGACTATAATAATATATACTGATAACATAATGTACAATATTTATCCCCATAAATAAAACACCATAAGATATATTTAACATTAATAGTTCACGTATAAATATGTAAGATTACAATGCACATATATTATTCGTACAATGTATCTGGTCGCAACTACATACGTTTTACCGCTACACAAGGACACAGTCGATCCCGTTAAATACGCTCCCGCGGGATTTATGTTTTCCGCCAACTCTAATTTCCATTTCATCGCCGATATTCAGCTATCGGTGTCCGACCGGCGCGCTGCTACACGATCTAGACGCCGCTCAGGCCCGGCTCACATGGCGACGTTCTGGATGTGATATAATTAATGCTGACAATTTTTACGATGTATATATTAGAGTAAATTAGATACATAAGAGTAACGGTTAGTACAACTTTTTAAACCATAGCGGTATATAATTGGATACTACGTAGGGCTTTCGAGTGGTGGTGCGGAGTGGGGATTATGGACAAATACCGCATCTGTTTGGGACGGTTTTCCACCAGCGGGCTGAGACTAGCAGCTGATGATAATATTAGATATTATTTGTATAACATGAAGAAAAATACAACAAATTATCTACTTATTAAATAAGTACTTTAAATTCGTTTAGTTGAAACAAAGTTGTAACTGTCAATGTTAGGCGCCATTGCCCGGAGTCAAACAGTGGCACAGAGCACAGAAACTCTGACATTAAAACGTCAACCAATCTAACTTAAGAATAATTTACAGAGAAATTTCAATGGCCGCTGCAAAAACTGTGTGCCAACGTCAGTATAGTGTGAACGGCGCCATGTGGGCCGAGCGCGGCGCCGCGAGATGTCGTCCGCGCGGCCGGCGCCGTCACCCCTCGCCGACAGGTTCCAGGGGTCCAGCTAATTAGTTCCGACCAGCGCGCCGGCGGCCACATGCCCACGGGTGTATGTGCTGCTCGTGCACCTCGCGTGTCTTTGTCAACGGATAGGTATAGCATAATAGATTTAAAAAAAAATACAATGAAAATATGCTCGTCACATTTGTTAGGATCTATATAGTCCACCGTCTCTATTTACCCTTTGCATTACGTATAGTAGTAATAAAAAAAATCAAAAAATCATTCCGTTTTATGTTTCAATTCAATAACAGTAATGGTTTCATTTGCACGCGGACTGTCATGTCCATATTGCGCCACGCAGGCCACGTGTGGACTGATAGGCTACTGGCCGCACGCAGTGCGTGCGCACTTTGAAGTTTCGATGCAATCGTGCCGCGTCATACTGAGGCTGAATTGGAAGCTCCCTAAACCGGAGTGCATGTATGAAGATAGTGTTGAATGATATTTGGCGCGCAGTGGCTTCTTAAAGTACATAATATCTTTATGATTATATCATCCGTCCCGAGTTCGATTACCGGGTCGAACACGACAAAATTCTCTAAATTAGACTTTCTAGTAGTGGCTGGGAGTATGGATATGTGCCCGATGCACGGCAATAGGCTCACCGCCTATTACATACTGGGACGTAAGTGTTCTGCATTCCTCTGCCTACCTCTTCGGGGATTACAGGCGTGAAGTTACGTATATCATCTTATAATAATTTCATCCCATTATCATCGGCCTATCGCAGTACAATGTCCGACATACGCCTACCCTGAGGGGTTATGTCCACAATCATATATAACATTAGTTAGTATTAAGTTGTATTTCAAGATGAGAACTTATTATGAACGAATTAGACCCGTCCGAAGGGCCTCACGAACTGGAACTGCACTTCACCGTCGCGTAGCGGCGCGCGGGCGACCGCCGCCGCCCGGCGGGCCGCGTCTCTCTTGTCTGACGAATCGAGGTGTTTTGTAGCAGGAATGGGTAATTTAAGGTCGACGTGCTAAATATAATATCGCGCCCGTAATCGCCGAACAGGTAGCGCAGTACACTGCCACGTGGCGCCAGTTACGTTTATGGGATAGGTTGTGATTCTATAGACATACATCGGACACATGACCAGATTCCGGGCCACTGCTGGAAAAACTAAGTTAAAAGAACGCTGACCTGAAATGCACATCGTGACAGACTGCCACAGTAATGGAATGTGCTTTACGGTCATTGCTGTGGGATATTATGTCTCGCTATGCCGAGATATGACTCGCTATATCTGTTCACATATTGTGACGACTTACGACATAAATACATATATTTTAGCTACATGCACGAGCTCTGTCAGTCGAGCGTTGGACAATATATGTTAATATGATATATTGTAATGTATATATATGCTTTTCTATAAACACATACTGTAGCTCTGTCTTTGTGTACTACCAGTTCATATAAAAAAAGTTGTCTGCAGATACCGTTTGTTTCGCCCACAAAAACAGCAACGAGGTAGCGTATTTAAATCAAAGGTTACCTAATTATTTTTTATTAACTGTTCTTTTGATGTAACATTATTGTGATTAAATTAAGTATTTACATAACATTACATGAGACTTAATATAGTTATACAGTTACCTATTTACCAGTATTAAGAAGAATGTTAAACATTGATTCCAAATTATTAAAAAAATATCCGAACTACAAATAGCCGAAAGCAACGACACAAAAAAACTTGAGTATCTCAGCTAGACTTTAAATCCCCATACAATTAGACCAGTAGGTACATCCTCGAGTTTTTGCGCGCAGGTATATTACAAACGAGACAAAAATTCATCCCGGCTCCTTTTCTGTTCACCGTACGTTGTGTTCACCGATTGGGGTTAAATAAAAAGTACTTTTGTGTGCGTACATTGAATGTCCCAGGTGCGCGCTCTATTCATCCCGAGCGCGCCTTTTCGCGGCCATTTCCTACGCAGCTGTCTTAATCTTAACGCGCCGCTGCTGTCCCGCCAAAACCTACTGCCATATTGTTATTTGTCAAGATTCAAATAGCGAATCCGGTTTCGGCTACGGAACGGTTATAGTTTTTAAATCGCAAGCACGACGAGGGGTCTCCACCATTCAGCCATTGAAACTGTTCCTTATTTCTCGTACGTTATTTAATCTCAACTCATGCGTATCTTTTTAGTATTAACAATTACACCGTGTGACCTATTTTCGCGATAAAGGAACATAACCTGTTTAATGACAATAGTTTAGCAGGGCCCACGTCTCGTGCAGATGAAAAGTTTTATAACGTTAAAATAAAGTATTTATGAAAGCGACATCCCAGGCGGTCACATTAAACACATTCATTCCCATTATTTCTTAAGGAATTCCCACAATGTTACCACTGTGAATTTGTTATAACAACAGTTAATGGGAATTTTGATTACGTTTACCCGAAGCAAATAAAACAAGACGACTTGATATAGTTTTATTCTTCTACACAATAAGTACTCTTGACCTTCAAGGATAGTATGAACTTTTTTATTTGTCCTGGCAAGGAGACAGGATGCCTTAAGGTGGCGGTTCGCGTGGCGACCGAGACAGGCGACCGAGACAAGAGCCCGGGCCGGGACACTGCGACCAGTGGCTCGGTCTCTGCTGCATGTGCTGTGAGTCGGGACCGGCACCGCGACCAGTCAACAATTCGTTCAGTGGCGGAGAGTCTGTCGATGGAGTCTGTCGTGTTGTACTGTGTCATCAATTTATGCAGTAATGAAAAGCCAAGTAGAACTCCTATTAGAGGAAGAAGACGATGAATTGCTCTTATATTATTATCATAAATACAAATGCAAAAGAAGATTACCTATTAACGATTT
>DWEI01002804.1:0-13708 GCA_018245875.1 Mysoria ambigua | reverse complement strand
GTATGTACATATGTTTATGTGAATTTCATTATCTAAATAAGGACTTCACGACGCCCCGGGGCTGCGTACAATATTTGCTTACGGCCCCCCATTTTGGTCAATAATGACCGTCTACGACGCGGTCCGGTTCCGCGTCTTGCGAAATGTACAAGAACAAGCACAAGCCGACATCATGCGTGTCTAATGTCATGTAGAGTTGTCTTTTTTAGAAATGGCCGGTTTCACTTTTTCGCTCAGTCAATTGTATATTCAATTGATGTTATATAAATTTTATCAATTAATTTTACACCTTTAAAAATCTATCATTTAATCTTTTTATTATTCTATATTACGCTTGGTCTTTTAAGGAGTAGACAGAATGCTTACAGATAACGCACTTCGTGCATGCACTTGGGTTTCGGAATCTTCTGACTGCCCATTCAGGTGGTCTGACGTCATGTCACAAAATAGGCGAGTCTTGGTCTCCCTCGGTCTATATAATTTAATACTCCATTTGTTAAACAAGTTAAAGATAAATTATAATTAGCCCCGCAGAATTTTATGCCCAATCTCCGTTTCTCGCCAGCGATGTTTATTTTCGATGTTAACCATTACCAGTACGTCACATAATTTCCGTTATATAGAAAACATAAAATCCATTTACAAGGTTTTATACTAATAACAATAAAATAACTTTTAAGAGTTACGAAACTGACATGTTTTATACCAAATTTGTTGAGCCATATCGAACCCCACACCTTCTCATCTACAAACAGGTTCCGACGACCATTTAACATCACAGAACACAGTCACATATATCATACGCGAAGGTTCCGCTAGCCAAAAGATAAATATACAACAACCTTCTAATCTCGTACAACAGATAACTAAGGTTACTATTTAGCAATGAATCGTTCAAAATACTTTCAACCTTAACGCCTCGCATTATAGATCGTATTAGCTTGCTAACATCAATTGTTTGTCTAGAGCTTTTGCGGCCGTCGTACTGGCTGGCCTTCTTTACATTCTATTGGCAGTTTGTATGATAATTATTAGGTTTTTTAAGCTTAGTTGGCGCCACGACACGAACTTAAATTTCGTTTCGATACCAAAAATAGTTTCCAGTCCCGCGCACTATTTACACGCGCTCGTAAAACTGTTTGTGGTTACAAATTCACGATGCATTCTGTTTGAGGTTAACACTTTTGAGTTTTTATTGCTTGCCTTTAAAAACATTACGAAGACGCGGCCGCCTCGTGGCACCTCGATGGTTCTTAGATAATAATTAATCTGGATATAATCTAACCGTTTTCGAATCAATATTAGCTTATGAAGTAATAGTTTTGATACAAGTAATATACAACACCGTGCGTATTTAACTATTTAAATTGTACAGAGATTTCTTTATCTTTTAAAGGAAATAACGGGTTTAAAGGAAATAACCACCGATGTTAATCATTTTACCACAACAATCCTTCGTTTATTTAAATCGTGATAACAAGTTGGTTAATTCTATACTTGCATAAGTTATTATTGCATATTTCATTCATTTAATTAACTTCAGTTCAATTATCAATGTCGATCTGATTTCATTTTGGTAATATTAAATTTCTTGCCTATATTCGTGCGTGTTATTTTCAAGTGCAATTATATCTTGTATATATTTTGTTATCTGTGACTTTTCGCTAGCTAAGTATGGTCGCACCTCGTTCTTTTTTAATATCAGCGCCATTTCAGAGACAATCTACAAAATCAGAGTGACGCAACGGCGGACTGGCGGGCTGATTACTCCGCGGGCCCATCTGCCATGCGGTTGATTTTCCAAAAAAAAAAAATGTGACCGGCGCGAGCCGGCCGCCGCATCACTGTTCCGTACGCCACCGTACTATACGTCTTGTGTTGGGTATGTTATAACAACTGGGACTGTAATTATTTAATACCTGAATATTACGTTTGACTGCCGCGTTCGTTGGTCGACTGACGATCGAGAAGTCCAGGGTTTAAATCTCGAGTCAGATATTACTGGGTTACACTTGAAACTGCCAAAGCTGCAATAGACCGACCACCTTTTAAACAATGGAACGTGAATGCAACCTGTATGATGTGGGATTACATGGGAAATATAAGTCACGGGTGAAACGTGGGAGTAATTCGGGAACAGTTCCCCGAAGTAGCCCCACGAGTGAAACGAACGAAGTCGCTCCACTGCTGACCTCTTCGGGGATTACAGGCTTGATTTACGTTTTTTTATTACATTATTGTGTTAATAATAATTCTGTAGACAATACAAAAGTATCTTACTCGTATTTGTTTTCAAACATTTAATCTATTCCTCACGTACCTACCTTATGGTTAGAAAGTGATTCGATTCAGTTCAGATATCGACATCAATTCGATTCAGAATCGATTCGATTCAGATATCGACATATTCAATATATTATATACTGAATATGTCGATATAATGCGTTGGGTGCAGAAGACGCAGGCCGGGTCTGTGGAGACCTTTCTTTTTGGAGCTACCCCGTAAAGTACGTAGCGTAATGTTATATATTAAATACGAGTGAGTTTTGTTAAATCGGTTTCCAAATTTTGACACAGACCTCTGAAATATCACAATTTTTCATGAACTCTCGGTCCCCGCTGACTTCGTTACGATGTTTTACTCGAATAACTTTTAATTAAACCCCGGGGAAGTTATGAAGTAGAGAAATTCATTTAGCGGGCCAAAGGGTGAACCTACAAATAAATTAACTTCGCAAAGTACGCAGTTTGACCTCAAAAAATAAATTACTCGGTCTCGATGAGCTGTTACATTTTACTTTTAGATAACATGAATTATACATAACCAGAGAGAGATGTTAAATTATAAAAAATATTTCAGATTACATTACATAAAAATAATATTAAAGTATATTTAATCCTCAATCGGTCCTGATATCGCACGTCGTCTAGAATTTGTTCAATTTCAAATACGCTCGTTGGAGGGCCTCTCGCTGTGTTTTGGCTGATTTTCCAAATGACTGACCCTGCCCGCTCCGCCATGCCTGCCCTCCAAGCGACACTGCGGACTGTTCATTGGTGTCAAGACCTAAACACATTCTTTCCATCACAAACGGGGTCGCTGATAGAGACATTTTTGTGCCCGCTTTTAGACTTAAGCCATTGGGTACAAATGACCCGTGGTCGTTTCTAACTCTCTGAATAACCATAGAACTTCAACATTTTCAGCAGAGTGATTAACAATTAGAGATGACAGGAAAATTTTTTGCTAAGCGATATTTCTATGCCCAAAAATTACCTTTATTCTGTACAGCTGAGCACGTAGACCTGCATGCACTGTAAGAAATTGCATTTCACCCTAAACAGTCCTCACACACCGATAGTGTCTAGCCTCTTTTCTAAACATTTCATACTTTGCTTCTTCGCGACTAGCCTTCCGAGTACATTGATTTCTTTGGTACTAAATCACAGTTATGAGTTTGTTTGTATTTACTCTTGATAACAAAAACACAACTTCACGCCTGTAATTCCCAAAGAGATAGGCAGAGGAATGCAGGACGCTCACGTTTCACAAGTTAAGTTTACGTCTCACTATGGAATAGGTGGTGAACCTTTTGTAATGCATCGGACACATATCCAAAACTACAAAATCTAAATTAGAAATTTTTGTAGTGTTCGATCCGAGAATTGAACCCGGAACCTACCATCCGCAGTCCCACTTGAAACCAACACGATAATTTTCAGTCAAAACATACTCGTATATATTAAATATTTTTCTAGCGGTTTCAGTAATATCCAAAATATTACAAAGTCTATTACAAATTCATTCGTATTGCAAATAAAACCGTAAAGTCAGATAAACAACATAACTTATATGTGAATTTAGACTACTTCTTCATTCTATATCTATGCCACAGTCATATCTAAGCATTATTTACTCTGTGCCATTAAACCAATGGCAATGACGTCATAGCCCTCACATCGGGCTTCTCTCATGGAGCGATAAGTAAGCCGTAAAATTGAATGGCACAATTTGTATAATTCGACCGACTCGGCGCCAAAGAGTTTTTCCTCTATCGGGCCCGGATGCAAGGCTTTTGACCCTAATGTCTCTAATGCTGATTGGAAATTTAAATTGTCGCTTAACTTTAAAACTTTTTATAACTGGATTTATAATAACGAAATACCGTACCACCTACTCTGATCAACCATGACTTCTAATATAATAATAGCTGTATAAGGTACCTACGTATGTATGTATGTTATTGTTAAACGCTATACTAGAGCAAATAGGGGAACCAGAGGTGTTGCGCAATAATAGTATACTAGCTCGGAAGTAATATGGACAACGTTTTATCCCAGGATGAAATTTCATTTGTTTGGGATATTATGATAGAGTTAGAGTGGGAAGGGAAAGCACGAAGATAGACAAGTAATTGATTCCTTTAAAAGTATAAATATATGTACTTAGTAGATGTACGAAGTTATTTTCTTCACTTATAAGAAATAACTTTATACTTCAATCACCAGAAGCTGGACGCGGCCGCGCGAGAGAGCTACAAGGTGCATGACGAGGCTGATCTAGCGCTAGGTACAAACAAGTAAGTACATCGTGTCATGGAAATGGGCACATAATAAGTAAGCACATAAATCGAACACACAATTCCGGGCGATCACCGCTAAATTCACATCGGCGATCGCTATCTGAATTAATGATAAATCAAATGTCGGAAAAATTCTTGCGTAAATTCCGAACACTTCACTGGGCCCGTGCCGGATCTTCCGTCAGGCTCAATATAAGTTATATAATCTCTTCAATGTATGCATCCGACCGAAAATCTCAGTATTACTCCGGCAATAAATTTACCCGATGTTACGATGGAGATACAGAATGTGCGGCTCAAATTATACAAAATTGTCTGTGATATACAATTACACATTCGCCGCGGTCAGCCGCCGAAGGCTGCCGCGGGTGCCTCGGTCGTTCCGAAATTGAAGTGTAATTGATAAAACAAAAAAGTGGAGTCTATATCTATAACTCGCATAAGATAAATAGGGACCACGGTTAAGATGACGCAACAGCGATGTACTGGCTGCATAAAAAACATTTGTTTTCATCAATATTTTAGTAATAATAATATAATTAAAATCGTTTATCGCCACACAAACAAATGGAATCGACAAAAGTTAAAGGTACATAAAACGAGATACATTTCCTTACAACCAAAAATTAAAAAAATATAAAGAAAAAAAAATGTGCGGGCAAAGAGAGTGGCCCAGCTTTATACTAACTCAAGACCTTCATAATTGGTCTTTTTAGATCATTTTGGTATTAAGACATCATCACACGTGTGATTACGAGCATAACTTACTGTCAGCCCGGTAAGTATTGGTTGGCGGAGTCTAATGGTGGTAAGAGAGGCCTATTACCGCCAACTGAAAAGGTAATCTCTGCGTGTTATAAAATCATTCAATATTGTACGGTATTCTTTTTCAGCAATGTCATTAACGACATGCAGCAGAAAATCAAGAGATGCAGTAAAGGCATGCTGTACCTATTACGGCTATAGTTACATGCTTTGTGGTCATGTCATGTCAGAATGACACGGGTTAACATAACATGAAAGCGTATAAATCTCCTCAAGATGGTGAAAATGGTGGTCACTCTTACAACATGTAACATTTCCATGTAAAACGCCCATAACTTTACATACTAAAAGATCCAATATCAAAACCCAAAACCCAGTACTGGGAATGGGAAACTGATTCGAATGGGACGAATGGGAGGCTAATTCTCGAGCTATCTATCAATCGCTATCAATGCTGCAGATTGATTAGAGTAAAGCACAGGCAGCCTCGCGATTTGACCACATTTGTCATACTGCGATATACATATTGTTAGTGCCCCGGGCGAGAAACGCTCGAGTCAGAACGACCTTAGAGGATTCAGTGGACGACGCCAACTCATAAACCGCGTACCAATAAAACTATTAAACTAACTTAAAATCGTCGCACGCATTTAAATATCGCCTTAGACACTTGACATATGGTGACCGATTTTTACATATCACGATTACGACACGACTTTAAAACAGATAATTCTCAGTATTTGTTACACCCATCGATCAGTTAGAATAAAGATGAAAATGCTGATATCAAGAAAGATATTTTCGAAAATTAAATTTAGAGTTAATTATTCTGTTCCGTAAGTGACTTTAAATTAACATTAAACGCATCAGTAATCGTGATAGGGGTTCGCAGTCTCCTGAACCGATATGCGCGCGTAAAGTGTGATGGATGCAGGACGAGCAAATCAGTTTTATGATAAGATAGTTGTCACACTGTGCTCTCTGTTCATGCCGCAAGAGGACCAGGTACGACGACATCGAGTGTCGGGGGTCGCGCCGCGGTCGTGGGCAATAAAAATGTGTGACATTTGTAGTGGAATAAACATCACATTTTACACCCGACAGCTCTATTGAGCGTCGTAAAACTAAAAGCGGAGCGCTTTAACACTCGACCATGGATTCCACGTGCGTTCAAAAACCACTAAACTAATAATAAAACAATAGGCAATTATCAGAAATTAACCTATATATCTATTATTTGCATATCCTAATATATGACACACTTTCAGCATTAATTTTATGGGACGTAAACCAGGTGTAACATGTAAATATTTTAAGGGTCGTAAAACAGACGTAACATGTAAATACTAATGTACTGATGTACAGTTGTTTAATAATCGATGCAGGAATTTGAGGTTGGATACAAGTTTCTGAACCTGGGTAAGGGCGAGCCGCAGCGGCCGCTGACGCCGGACGCGCAGCCTATTTCTACTTTTTATATCAAGAGAAAACAAAACCTACCTTACTCCGTTGTGTCTCGTGTACAGGTAAATGTGGATTTCTCACAAAATAAGCAAAATAAAGCCGAATTTACTTCGATACCCAGAAGAGAACGTGACATGTGTTCAATAAGGAAGTAAAATCGACACATCAAAGTCCTCTGACATAGGTCTGTTAAGTTAAAGCCTCGGAGTCGGCGCGGGATGCGCGTGAATAATGTATGGCTTAGAGTGTGTGCAGGGAAAATAAATAAAAAATGTGGTTTGAAGTTCGATGAAAGTAACAGGATGTGTAAATAGTTATTTCATTTATATTTAATACAGTCGGTCGTGTGCGTAGTGTGCCTGATTGCGTTGACTGAATATTGTTGGGTTCGATTTCCAACAAGGACACATTTGTGCGATGATCACTAGTATTAATTCTGTGTCTGATTGCATAATATCTATATAAATATATTACATACATATTTATATAGATATTTCGCAGCATCAATGTCAGATATGTGATTATAAAAGTAAAACGTCACGTGACATTGGGATGTGCCTTCTGTCTGCTGATCATGCCTATCGATGATCCCAGCTACAATGTACCTAAAAAGACCGCCGATCACGCCACGCTCCAAAAAGTTTCACGTTCTTTATTCAAAAAACTACTGAAAAAACTTGTCATAATAACGTTGTTACAACTGCTGATAAAAAATTTGATAGCTACAAAACTCAATTTACAACAAGTTGTTAAATACAACTCTTAAATGTTTATCATAATTCTTCAGTGTTAAAACAGCGCATTACTTCGGTCTAGTCACCTCGAAACAAAACGATGTTGAATCGAACTGTGTGCGCGCCTCAAACGTACAGAGATGGACGCCGAGCTCGACCTTCGGCTCTTCGTGGGTTAGCCACTGCAAGCCACTTCGCGCTCATCCTCATTCCACCTATCTGGAGGGCGTTACGCCACGCGGTTAACCTACCACCCACGCTACGTTCGCCTCTTGATAATTAAAAAAGGTCCAAAATTCTACGTGTAGAACTTTCACGTTAGTTCATTATATAAAAATTCCATTAACATCACGCCTACGTTAATCAGTATGCAGCAGGTCGGCGGGCGGGCAGCGGCGGGCAGCGGCGGGCAGCGGCGGGCAGCGGCGGGCAGCGGCGGGCCGCGGCGGGCGACGCCGAAATAGTGTACTGCTTTGTAGTCGGAGCCACTAAAGTTTTATTGCTCATAAACAAGTGTCGCCGCTCGCCGCGGCGCGGGGCTGTGTGGCCCACGGTATCACGCGCGCGTCCACACCAGCCGGTGCGTCCTACGCGATACTATCTGCCGTTATTTATTTTACTGGCGTCACTTGCATGAATTAAGAATTTTATATCGGAATACGAAAATATAATCTATATATAACAGTACATATAGTTAGCAGAAGTTTTTTGTTAGTGGATAATATACAGTTAGTTACATTTGATTTCAGACGCTTCAAAAATTGTAACTAAGTATATCTTGGTTAACTGTTCATTAAATTCATAATACGATATTATGCCTGTGTTTCCTCGAATTGGTAGGTAGAGGAGTGTAGTATTCTAATTTTTAACCAGTTATTTTATACTTGCGTGGCATGAGGTGGTATATCGCAGGTAGGCAGCAAATATATGAAGATTTATAACAAATAAATAGTAGGTATTTGAGGACTATTTATAATCAAAAATTTAGGCGAGGAACGAAGATGAGATCCAACTAGCCTGATGCATACATCTTTTATGAGCTTTCCTGTTGCCGAACGCGAAAATACCAAGACGACTGAACCCGGAAACTAAACGCCCGCTGGAACGCATTAAACGCTGGCATAGCATTTAAGGCTTAAGACAGTCTGGACAAGGAACAAGCGGCTAATTTTAATATTTTATTAGCCAAGTAAAAGGCTTTCAGAGTAAACACTTACCATCTAACTTCTAAGCCAACTGTCGTAGCTCTGAAAGAGCGAGATAAAGGCGCGACGCAGTATGAAGCGAAGACGGAAATATGTTATATTTCGACCGCCTGAGCCAGTGTAATCAAATAATAGTAAAAGTAAGAAAATAATGGAGTCGGCCATTTTATATAGAATTAATTTAATGTGACTTCGTCCACAAGCAAACATTTAAGAGGAATTTTCAATTGGATTGTCTTTCTTAATTTCAATAGTTTTAAATTTTACGGCCTGTATTACTTAGCCACTGACTCCGCTATTCCCCGACGGACGTGTACAGCACATTTCATTCCAAATACTCTGGGAAATTTGCTGCATTAATTGGCCGATCTTTTCACCGAGACGGCAACCCTCAAAGTTTCCCTCGACACGCTAAAACTAAAACATCGCACCATGCCTAATATGCACCCAGTGTCATTAGCTAGCTTGTCTGTAGCTTTGCGTGCTGTACTTCGTGACCTTTATCGCCATCAAACGCTGTCAGCTTACAAGTTTGTTTATTAAACTTCCTACTTTGCATGATGATCTTTTGAATTAATTAATATAGAAATTTCGTCATCGCTACACAGCCTCCGGAGCTGCTATAAACTTGACCGGTTTAAGACCCTTGTCGAACCGCTCGGGACATACGATAGGCGACATTCGTTCGCTACACACCTTGTAACCACAATGGAACATAATGTAATTAAGCACCTATACGAAACTCGGATCTGAATGCAGTAGAACATCGAATATTGCATATTTTGTTTTATATTTTAAAAGTGCATGTTTGTATGAATGTACTTGATTTAAATTAAATTGTACAGGCTAGAAATGATGTTTATTTTGTTTTTTAAATATACTGCTGAATACTGCTTTAGGATTCCGTAGCGATAAAGTTTATTCAGTTTGTCGGGCACTCACTTGTAAGTGCTATAGCGTCATTTTCTTTCCATCGCTCGAGGTGAGCGGACGTGCGGCAAGTCGCTAGCTGCGAGATGTGCTACTTTAAAACCGTTTCTTATTTATTATTCGTAAGCAGATTGAACTTTCTTCAATATATATTTACTAGGCCCCTTCAACAGCTTTGCTCCCAGAAGTCAATATTAAAACACATTCCAAATAATCATATTTTATGTCTTATACCCAGAGAGTAAGTATAAAACTTCATTTGTCTAATTCACAAACTAGTAAAATGTAACACAAAATTCAACTCTAGTTTACCACGCTAAGAATATATTTTCCAAAAATATGTCTTTAGTCTACTTTGTGAGATGCGTAGCTGTGCAAAATTTGAAATAAATCCTCTGTATCTACAGTTTACAATTTTACGATGAGTCAGGCGGCAGATCGCTGATACATCTTTTATTTACTTTTTATTATACTAAAACTAATTAATTTTAAGCATTTAGGTTTTAAAGACATAGCCCCAGAAACTTGTATCACAAAATAATAATGTAATTTTAAATTTGATCAAAGCAACCTACACGGACCTCTCCAGCGCACACTTGCCATATTTTAGCTGATTTTAATATTCACGGCGCAAAAACTTAAATGTAGGTAGTTGAGGCGATATCAATTAGCAATGCGTTAATTGCAAAACTGGATCGTAATTTACCGAAACCCGATTGCCTTTTTGGCATATATTATATCTCATTAACGAAAACGTCATAAATTACATTCACAATAAAAGAGACTGCTTTTTGGCAAAATTACAAAATATAAACATTTTATTTAAGAAATCTCCGAAAATGGCGTGTATGAAAAGTGATTAACGTAATAGAAGCACATCCGCTAATAAATATAACAAAGATAATATTTGGCATTCGGTGCTTTCTGCCTTCCCCGTAAAGGACCCGGCATGATGATTTAATAATCAGGAACGTCGAAGCCGCACGAACAATTACAAACACAACACAACCACTAAGCGCACGCTCTTTCACACGCCCCGTAAGCGCTGGGCAGGCCTACACCAACCGGGGCTCCGCGGACCAACACGTGTTGTTCAACAATAAATACCAGCCTCTCGCACGAACGGACCGACGGTCCGTGGTGCGGCTTGTTTATGTGGAATACACGATGGAGAGGCGTTTTGAGTGATTTATAATAACACACTCGTTGGGAGCCATCCACGGTGTGTATGGTGTCGTATTCCCATAAGCCTTTACATGTTAACGAACTGATACTTCTCGAATTTTCCACACTTTTTTTGTAAGCGAGCCGATGCCACTCATAGATATAGTATAGTATTAATTGGCAAGAGAACTCTAGAATTGGGGCGTTCAGTGTACACACATTGGTTCCGCTAGTAATTACTAATTGTAATACCCCGACTTATCGAGCCATACGGAACTATATATAAAAAATATACCTATATAACAATATACTAATGATTATTCAAGCAATTGACCTCTACTCTCCTGTCCACCAAATTTATTGACATAGATCGTCATTTGTGAACGTTAAACACAATGACGAACGTAAGTACGCCAGGCAGCTCAGCCCTGTGGCACAGAGCGCTTGGGCGATCCGTGCTCTCTGCTCACAATATAGGAATCTGCCGTGACGATATAACAACGATCATAAATATCGATACACGCTTCCTTGTTTCAAAGATGACAATAAAATAGAAATATTAACTATCTTTACATGCAATAATTAACATACAATACAAATACTATAATGAGTCCAATGTGTATAGAGATGAACGTGCGAGCGCGACAGGTGCACCGTGTTCCCGCTCGCACGGATGTGTGACGAGTGTTCCGTATGTTACATTGTAACAGCGAAGCGCGTTACGTAACGCTCCACGTGCGACCTTGGGCCGGCTGTTGCACGAACCACGTGGAACCTCAAGGCTGTTCGAAAATAGCATACACTGGAGCACTTGTATCGGGCGCCGTGCGAAGTGGCGGCCAGGAACCCTGTTTTCGGGGTTCAATCGCATATGGACTTCCCCAAAATTCCTGTACTTACATGCATACGCCAAGCCAGGTACCTCATAGGGTAGGCAGAGAGCATGGAATGCCAAATATGTCTATCCTTACAGACCTGCCGCGCCTTCTCCATATTTAAAACTCTTTTCATACATGCACGCCGGTTTCGGAGACTTCTGACTCCCCCATCAGCTAATCCAGCCATCCTGTGTTGTGTCAAGTTCGATCTTTTCTCCTTATCACAATAATATTTTCGTGACACAAAAATGGACAGCTCCATTTTGTGAAGTTACTTAAAAGTTTTATGATAATTATTATTTTAGTATTGAAATTCATAAATAGGTATTAGTGGTTTGAAATTCGACCTCTCACTCGGAGAGACCGGGCTCAAATCCCTGGCGGGCACCTCTTTAAAATGTGCGTTTTAATGTTAAATATCACTAGCTATAACGGTGAAGGAAAACATAGTGGGAAACGTGCACATCTTCAGTTCGCAAAAAAAAAATGTTCTCTAAGGTGTGTGAAGTCTGCCAACCCGCACTTGGCCAGCGTGGCGGACTACGGCCTTAAGCCTCTCATTCTGAGAGGAGACCCATGTTCCAGCAGTGGAACGACAGAAGGGTCAGTATCGATATCAATACAACAGCATTATGCAGTAGTTAGTTTCAAATGAAAAATATATCACACAATCGGGTCTCATTTATATAAAGAGTAATTTAAAAGTAAATACTGAAAATCATTCGCATATTAATAAATGAATATACCCTTCATCATAACACAAATGCCTAGAATCCAAAATATTTATGATTAAGGATTTTCTCCAATGTCCTTTAACAATAATAAATTGTTAAATGAACTGTGACGATACAAATATATTTGGGAAACGAATGAAGAATATTATATCAACTAAGTAAAATATCCTTATATAACCCTATAGGAGGCGTTCTGTTCGGGATGCAAAAATGGCCGCCACTTTGCGCAACGTTAGGGCGACCCTGATCTGTCTGCTCTACAAACGACCTTGAGTACTCAGCTCAATGTTGTTATCTTACACGTGGACAAGCCCTCACGATATAAAAAATACCGCGAAGGCTACCTAATTCTATAAATAAACAATATTTTGTAGACAAAGATCGTAAGTAATGTAGTTATTATTATGAATATGAAATTAGTGTAATGTTCCCTCAGTTTGCTACAGTATTAAAACTGTTAGATTAGCTTTAGATTAAAATTATCATGTATTCTGCACTAACAGTTAAAAAGACTTGACTACCTAGTTGGTCGTGTTTCAAATCCCGGTTCAATAATCAAAATATTAGATTTTCTGATAATGACTTGGAGTCTGGATATATGTCTGGTACATGGCCCTAGGCTCACCGCCTATTTTAATGTGGAACGTAAAGATTTGTACTACATGCCTCTGCCTACCTCTTCGGAGATTACAGCGAGTTGTTATCCACTTTAAAATTTGACGTATTGTTAGGACAACGTTCCACAAAGTTAAAATCGTGCAGAGCTGAAGCCAGCAGCCGCCAAGTCCGCATCGATGAAGATGGTCTTTTTTGGAGCGGAACACGAGTTAACACAGAAGTATACCATACTTCGTAAAACATTCGTGATATCTGGGATGTCGCATGTGTCCCTGGGAAACAATACTTATTAACACCCGTCTACCTGTTGTGCTAAAATACTATTTAAAAATCAAAGCCCCGACAACACATTTATCTTTACAGAGCTGAGATGGTTTTTTTACATAAAAATATTTTTTATCCAGGTCGTCTACCGGCAGCGGTGCAAGCCATTTTTAAAACTTTGCTCCGTAGTCCATACCCGCATGCCCAGAATGGGCATTAATTCTCAGGAAATACCTACGTCTACCGGTGACCTTAACCCTTAAATGCATATTGACGTAAAACTGCAACATACCAATAACTCGACTACAAAATCATTATTATCAGCGCAACGCATACTGTTGTAGAATTACTACTATCAGGACAATATTT